>JARFOC010018094.1:0-10320 GCA_031763485.1 Osmoderma eremita
CAACATCTACAGAGAAGTAACCATTGTGTTTTGCAATGTTTTTAATATGTTTTGATTCTTTTTCGAATCTGTTTTGATTTAACGGGAATTTAGTTAATCTGTTTACTAGGAAATTAATCGCGGACATATTGTGTTGTTGACAATGGTTTGCATCTGTAATTATAAATCTATCTGTGTTGGCTTCTTTTCTGTATATGTCTATTTCTAATTTATTGTTATTCTTAATTACTGAATTATCTAAGAAAGGTAGACGGTTGTTCACCTCTTTTTCCGCTGTGAATTTAATCGAATCAAATCGCGAGTTTAATCTTGTTAGGAAATTTTCCACGGTATATTTTGTGGTATCAAATACCGCAAATATATCATCTAGGTATCTCAGCCAAATTCTCGGAAAATAATCTCCCTCGTTTTTCAATTCGGTTTCAAACTCACTCATTCCCGAATTAATTAATACTTTGTGTGGGAGGAGTAATCCGAACAGTATGTTTATTGTGCTGCCCCACAGTCCTTGCTATCTTTACAGAGGGAAAGGTAAAAAAGTCATACGTCAGGCAGTTCCTTCGATATGTTGTTGGCAAATCCTGATCACCTTCGGCCAATTTTTTGTAGATACTTTATCAAAAAGAAAATAAAGATAAAATCTGGTATGGTCTTTCTCTCTTATTAGCTGGCAGTCACAGCACACAATATTCTATTTAAACGTTACAAATAGAATTTTTCATGTTTGTTGTATGACTTGCACTTATATTTATATATTTATAGGCTTATATTTATATTTACTAATTTTTTACCTGAAGATCAGTCAATCGCAACAGCTTTAATCGATAACTATATCAAGTTATTCCACAGCATGAATATTTAGTAAATTGGTTGTCATTACGAAAGTAGTTAAGATATACATTCTACCAGTGCCGTATCTGTTTCTATGTAGATCTTTTCATCTTCGTTCGTAGCAATAGTTATCAAAGGTATGCTATACATTTTTATATTTGAATTTCCCGTGTAAAGGTGTAACTTTACGATCGCTTTGCCTGCGCGCTTAGAGGTAACATGAGTATTAAGTCTCTACATTAGGATACAAACAACAACAACACCATCAATAACCCGAACAATATCTTACAAAGGATGTGCATCAACAAGTGAGAATTCAATTTCACTGCTAAAAACAACAAGCACACCTCCCCTCCCTTGGGCTTCCCTGTCAACGCAAAGTTCCTATCGCATCTAACCACATTGTGTAGTTGTCAGGAAACAGTTCTGCGTTGTTAACACCATCAGAGAGCCAAGTTTCGGTTATAACAATAATATTATAAGAAAGGTCGCATACACTAGCGTAAAAGATTTGAGTTTTTGAACATAAGCCACGTACGTTCTGGTAGTATACATCAAGTGTAGAAAAACCGCTGTTGGACAGACTCAGTTTCCCGTTATGATAATTTTTGGCATCCAATTAATATATTTTAGACGCAAATTAGTTTCCCCATTCTTTAGACCTGTGTCAAGTTCTAGTTTGGCATTTCCATTCGCATGGGAGTACGATCACGAAAAATTCGCAGGCTTTTGTACTGATCATGTGACTTAAGCTTCGTCAGATTCTTTAACATAGATACAATCACCGCCTGGGAAGAGAGAGTGATTTTCAGAGGGCGCTGACGGTTTTTATTAGTGATGTCAAATTTGCCCAATCTAACTGGTTTAGCTTCGTTAAGATCGATTTCGAATGTGGAGAAAGCATCTTTAACAAACGAAGTGTCAATATTAATTTGCTCTCTATTCGTTCGGCAGACAGATTCCTTGGCGTCAGAAACGACATCGTTGCATTTGCACATCTCACGTTCCGAAAACTCCTGCGCAACCTTCTCAACATCAAGAAAACATATTCATATTCTCCTGTGGGACTTTCATATTCTCTTGTAGAGAATTAATTGTCGATTTTAGGGAATCAATAATGGTCCCGATGCCAACCTTGGAACATACTTGGCAAGTCCAAGTAAGACCAACCTTTAAATGGATTTTACGAACTTCCACGTTTGAAATGTCAACACAATCGATTTTGTATGGTTTGGAACAGAAAAAACAATTAACAATTTTATGCGGTTCAGCGGGATGTTGCAGCACGTACAACTTAACATTATGCGTATGTACTATATATAAATAAGCAATAATACCTTTGATAGATTTAAGCCTATCCCCACTTCGCCTCTGCGAATAAGAAACAGAAATGTACAATGTTACAATATATTATAAAATATACAATATGCAATATACTGAAGTGTGTTCACGTTGTGTTGTGATTTGGTATTACTTGAGAGTGTGCAGTGATACTTACAATTCCAAAGGAATCCAATTCTTGCAGTTCATCAACCAGCACCTCTTCGGCGTCATGCACCCTATAGACATTTATAGAACCCTGATGAATAAAGTACATTGTATGATTCACATCTCCTTGTTGGCATATGATGTTGCCGTGGAAAAAGGTGACAACCTTGAGCCGACCAATCAGCAACCTTAAGAAATCCCCGTGGCATTTCATAAAGATTTCATTCTGAAATTGTAAATCAAATTTAGTGCGTGAAGAAATGAATTAAACTAAATTATTCCACCTCGTATATATGGTGACCAAACGCAGCTACCTTAATATCTTCTCGTATGAACGCGGGACAAGCAGTTAAATATACGGGAACTTGCAAACCTTGATTCCTGTTCCATAATTGGAAGGTGTAATTCAAGACGATCTCAACTAAAGCTTGCGAGATTTTGCTGTGTTTTAAATATTCCTTAAAAGCAGGTTCAATTTAATTTTTACGATTTGCGCACAGGGGTTATGCATTATGGAATAATGCGAGAGACCACGTACATATGTCCGAAGGCATGTATGTATTACCTTCAGTTTTTCGATTCCGTGGTCGTATCTCACCAATGTAGAGCTGACGTTGTGTACTATCGAAGTCATATAGCCGATGAAAACCCCAAGCGCGAACTTGTCGAATATCATCAATACGGTGGCCATGAGAAGTTCCATCTGAGTCCGGGCATGCGGCGGGCTGAAGCCCGTGAAAGTCGCTAGGGATGTAGCCGCATACAAAGAGCATAGGTACATTTCGTCCTCGTCGCATACCTTAGTTTCATTGGCTATAACGAAGGAATGTTTGTATGCCTAGCACTATCGTTAGCTTAGCTTAAGCGAAATATACTGCACGCAGAATTACATATTAATACATATGGATAACTTTCTTAATATTAAACATACAGAAACGGTTAAATGGACTAAGTTGCTCATAGAATAGAGTAATAGTTGATGCTAGTGTCACATTTGCTATCCAGTGCAAGGTTTGTAAGATATTCAAGGAAAATTGAAACCTTTCAAAAACTTCAACGTCAAATAAGTTCACAACTCCTTAAGATAGAATCTAAGAATGTGATTTAAAAATCCATGGCACTCTTTATTTTGGAGATATAATACAAACTCGTATTTTTTTTAATGGAAGTCATAGTTGGCCATGGTGTCGTTCTTTTTCTGATTTGGTTGATATAACATTTGGGATAGCTATCTCTTTTAGATTTTGATTTTACAGACATAGGATAAACTTAGTACAACATTATTCGTAGAATAAGGTTGCGTTACTTGTATAAGTTAGTATAAGTTATTCCATAGAATAGTTATTCCAGTGTTTATACTGTCATTGTAAAACCAGCCCTCTTAATCGATTTTGTATCTTTAATATTAAGAAAGTTAGTAAGTATTGGAAGGACTGTGGGGAGCACAATAATGTTCGGATTACTCCTCCCGCACAAAGTATTGATTAATTCGGGACGACACGTGTTTCGGGAATACGTGCATTCCAATTATCAAGTCGAATAACCGGTTGGATGGAATTCGGTTATTCGACTTGATAATGGGAATCCCGAAACACGTGTCGTCCCGAATTAATCAATACTTTGAGCGGGAGGAGTAATCCGAACAGTGTGTTTATCAAGAAAGTTACCCATATGAAAAGAGAAAATGGGCACCCTGTATACGATGAGACTAATCTCTATTCTTATTTAAAGAAAATTTGTTGGAAAATGTTTGCTCTCTTGGGGAACTACTGGGGAAATTACATGATTAAAATGTTTCATGTTTCAATCTGTAAGTAAGTGATTTAACCATGTACAAGTAACAATTAATTGTGGCATATTACATATATGATTAAGTTGATTAAAACTATATTTATATTTTTTGAAAACATGCTACACACGTACATGATAATCTTTTTTTATATGTGTAATGCTTACAATTTCATATTAAATTGTGAAAATAAATTCATACTCGGATGAATTCATTGTGAATAAAGGGCTGCTACAGGGATGCTGCATATCACCAACCTTATTTAAAGTAGATGTGAATATGGCACTGAGTGATGAAGAAGGAAATGTATGCGATGGGTGTGCTTCTCGATGAACAGCATGTATATAGTTTTGAGTTCGCTGACGATCTGGTTATATTAGTCGAGAACGGGGATGACATCGATTACATGTTCAGAAAATTTAGGGAAGAATACGCGAGATGGGGTTTGGAGGTCAACATGGAGAAGACAGGGTATGTGGTAATCGGTACACAAGGAAAGTCCGGATGTTCGACTCTGTTGTTGAAAACTGTGTGGTATGGTCACATGAGGAGAATGGATCAGCATAGACTACCACAAAGCGTTGGAAAATGGAAACCTCCTAATAAAAGGAAAAAAAAAAGAATTAATGAAGCTATGGAAAAGGGAGGATTGAAGGAAGATAGTTTTAGAGACAGATCCTCTTGGAGATTGGGTTGCGGTAGGTGGCAAAATTAGCGGTAGGTGGCAAAATCGCCTATAGGTAGATAGAAAATAAATTAAATACTATTTTTCGTAATGAATTTGTGGATCGGTTTCTAGACATAACACACATGCCTAAAATTGCTAGTTTTCAAATTGTTCAAATTGTATACAACTTTGGTTATTTCGTTAATTGTGTCTTTCTACAATTATAGCCATCGCTATGGAAGGCTGTTACCGTTATCCTTGTAGTTTTGAATAATATTCATATAATAATAATAATAATATCAAAAAAAAACCTTTAGTAGTTTTGCAAGGTTAAGATCATTTATAGTGCCCCTTGAAACAAAAATCACATTTTCACCATTTAATCAATAAAATTAAATATATTCTTTTAATAGATTCAATTTCATGTCTAACATGCCACAAACAGTTGAATAAAATAAACTGGATCATAAATAAATCACTAAAAATGTGAAAATTCTAGAAAAATATTTTCCACAAATAAATGAAATAACAATTCTTCATTTGTTATTTCTTTATTGACATCTTCCGCAAGCAAAATAACAGTGTAATACTAAACTTTGGAGCTTTGAAATGACTAATTTTGAAATTAAAAGTCCGCTTTCTTTGGTGAGTTTGGCAAAAATTGTATTCTTTCTTCTGTCTTTTGGAGTAGTATTATGAAAATACAAGTGTAATGCAGTATATGTCGCTGAACGCGGGCATGATCCATCAGCATACAGATGAGGCGGGAAAAGTGCGTTATATGTCTCTTTCCTTACCTTAGTAGTACCTTACTTACCGATCATTGCATTTGTTTGTAAGTATTCTTATTAGATACTAATCTCGTGAACTAAGTTCATTAGCTCGGGATTTTGACACACTTATGTTTTATTTTCCCGTATCATCTATAAATACATATATGTCGATCTGCGATTGACTGAACCTTTGGGTATTATAGGTTATTTGACCACCTACTCTATGGCAAATTTTATTTAAGAAAGTAATTTCTTTTCGTCTGATTAGCATAAGACAGTGTAGTCTGTATTATGTAACACCTGGTATGGGTTTACTACATCGTTTCGAAACCTTTTTTCATGTTAGGAACATTGAAGTATTCGATCTACAACCCCAGCGTACATATGTGCGGATATCCAATAGTGTGTCTGATACAGTAATAATTTATTTCGTTTAGTCATGATTTATTTTAGTATCTAATTCGTTAAATTGTTATCGATCACAATGATAACTCGGCTTATACGGCTCTAGCTATAAATCATTCATTTCCACGCGTTTACAGCTGCACAAATATGATTTTATCACAGACAAAATAACTATGCCAGACTATCCACTAGATACGGCGACTAGAATGATTTATAAAATTCCACAGGATGTCGCCACTATTCGCTCTAACACGTAATTTCAAACGGAGCAAGAGAGCGCCTAACATCATAGCAACGTAGTACGAGTACGGTGCAATGTTGCCAATTTCCGTCATAATGTATTTTATGTAGATACACGATATAGGTACGAACCTTTCGTTCGAACTCTGGAGGCAATTCGAAGAAGGGCTAGGAATGAGAAGCATCTGTGGGATACAATAAAAATAGTTACTTATATACTGTAGATGCATTAATATAAATAGATAAAAAATCATAGAAATTGTTGGCAACGTTGCGCATAAATTCACTGCTTTTGTGGCGCCATCGTATGGCGCATAGAGCTAGTTACTGCCGACAGGGAAGGCCATTTGCCTCTTTTTCGGACTTCCAATAAACTGCATTTAGTGGGCTGTCTATATGTTACCTTGTCTGTGATTTTATTTAAAACACAGATTCTCTTTAAAATTTGAAAAACCTGATAGTAAACCATTGTCACGACTGCCGGTTCTTGTCATGGCTCTAAGTAGACTTTATTTTAATCTTTCTTCGTATAATAATGATTATAATTCAATATTTCTACGCACAAAATCCTTTCGATCAAAATAATTTCTAATGAAAATGAATGCTTGTTTCTTAATTTTCTGTCAGATTTAGTAATGTTTTTATAAATTTTGAATACCATTTGGGAACTGAAGATATAATAAGGGATTACATTTACTTACAATAGACCCAGGAACTAGTAAGACATACGTCGAAACAAGCGATAACATGCCATAGGCAGGCCTGCGCGTGCACCAATATCGTCAGATAGATAAAAATAGAAGACAATTTGATCAGCAGCACGTTTATGTTCAAGTAGTCGTGCTTGATGTTAAAATAATTATAAATACAGGTCTAAAACTTTTCGAATTAATCTTTTGCTTTTGTTGTAATATCTACGACATACAATTCGTACGAGGCGATTCAATCTTAACACCGTTAATCCACGCTGCTTATGCTCGCTTGGAAGAGCAAAATATAGCAAATCCGTGGGAAAGCTACCTATTAGTTCTAAATAGAACTTGCTGAATTTCATGTACCTGTAAGTAGAAAAAAATTAATGTTAGCATCACTTGATAATTGCTTAGCAAATTGGAATGATAAATATGACATCATTGGCAATTGGATCATATGCAAGTGTTTTTGCAACAAAAACATGGTTTTTAAGTGTGGTTTCACAAATTTTGCAGCAACAATAATCCATTACAACTTAAGTAATGTCTGGGTAAAGATGAGGACCTGCCATATTTCGGCAATCGTACATCTCACAACCTTGTGACAAAAATCAAAAGTTTTGATAATAAAGGTGGGAGAGAATTTCAGCAAGAATATTTTTAGCTCTCCAAAATGAGTGTCAGTCACATACCACTCGTTCGAGAATTACGTTAAACACTGTAACATGAAAATTTTGTAAAATTGTCGGGGTGTTTTTTTGATAATAATTTTAAGTTAAACATTTGTCTAGAACTCACGGGAAAAATGTTGTCACCCCATTCTGAAATTCTCGTTTTCACCTTTATTATCAAAATGGTTGAGGAGATATGACCCTTGTATGCATAATTTAGTAAATATCTTACCCTTTAATAATAAGTTTCTTGTCGACAACCATGTCCCCCATGTGATTTTGATAGGGCGTCATGAAACCAAAGTAGATTTTGATTATGTGGACCACGTCTAGGAAATATGTTATACCAAGGTGGACATACGTATAATTTTTGAAAGACACCTGGTACGATACACTAATAATAGACAGTAAAGCTGCTAGCATAAACGCTAATTTTAACTCGCCTGAACAAAGAAATCTCATTTTCCTCGACAGTTGTCTGAAATAGAATAGAATATATCGGATCATTCCTCACTTTACAATAAAGTCGATTGATTCTGACTGCGTGGTACGGGAATAAACACTAACAATAAATTCTCATTGTCAGTCATATAACTGAGAATTTTTACTGGAACATTTAATATACAGCATCTCGCAAGTTGAGTGGCATATTCAAATATTTTGAGGAAGGAAATATACAGAAATTCTGAAAATAACTACACTGCCATAGGCCAACGTTATCTTTCAGAGTAAATTATTTTCACTCTTGCATCACTTCTGGTCGCTATTAATATTCTTATTTTAAATGGAATGTTATATTTTTTATTGCAAATTCTGATTCTAAACGTTATTCTAAGTAGAAAATGTTTAGGTTTCCCTACACCTAAATGAAACCCAATTTGAGATATATTCAAATTTATGTAAAAAAAGGTTTTGGTAGCTGTTGTTTTCATTAAAACAAAAATGTTTTTACTACCCTCTTAAATTTTAAGATTCAACTTACTTGTCATTTGAACGTACAATCCTCAGGCTTTCAAATCATACCATAATTATGCCGAAAAGAAATAGGTATAGGGAAACTTAATACTAATCGCTGCAGAATTTGATTCTGCGTATCATGATCTAAAAATATACAGAGTGCTCTATTTAAGAAAATTGAGTTTTGGACACTTAAAAATAATGAGATTCGAGACCATATTGCGACCAAAATTGTCCAAATTTCAGGGATATTTAGACTATGATTTGAAAGCCTAAGGATTATACTTTCAAACAACCAACTTGAATCTCGAAATTGAAGAGTGTCGTCAAAACAATTTTTAAATGAAAGGCCACCGAAACGATTTTTTACATACATTTGAAAATTGAGATATCTTCGAATGTATGTAAAAGATCGGTTAAATTTAGGTATAGGAAAACCTTAATATATTGTCTTGAGAATAATGTTTAGAATTTGAAATTGTAATAAAAATTATAACATTCCATTTAAAATAATAAAGTTAAGGGCGACTTCCGGTCATCAGGAAGTGATGCAAGAGACTCTGAAAGATCACTTTGGCCTAGAGCAGTGTACTTATTTTCAGAATTTTTGTGTCCTGCCTTCCCTAAAATATTCTAATAGGCCACTCAACTTTGGAGACCCTGTATATTCTAATTAGCATTTTCAATAATTTTTTTATTCTTTCTTTTTTTCGGCCTTTGGTATCGGTTCAACGATAAGACACTTATTAATTTATAATTTTAGGCATAGTTTTTGATGTTGTTCATAAATGTCAGAGTAAAAAATTTGTACTAATTACAATTTCAAGAAACGTGACAGAAGCATAGTACTAAAACAATTTATCACAATTAAATTTGCTGCTATGGGGTTTAAGTAGAGGCTCTAATTAAGGCAGCGCTAATTCTTCCCAGATATTTAATTTCCTACAGTAATTATTTAGTGAAATTCCTCTTGTAAATTCATGAGATTCTTTATATTTTACAATTCTTTTGCGTACTTAACTAATTTAACGTTTTGTGGGCTTGTTGAATTTCGACATCTTGTGTATACAGACTGATTCATTTTCGACCTTCACCATGGTGACCTCGCTTATTATTGGAGATAGAGGGTACGTTTAAATTTAGCAAAGTTGCTAAATTTTGTGTTTGTTATGAATCCGAAGAAAAATAAGCTTGTGACAAATGACGTTCGGGATTTTTTTAAAAAACAAAAAAAAAACCATTTTCTTCTTTTACCTCTAGCACATTTATTCGGCCTTGCAGAGAAAAACTAAAAACACATTCTAAAGGTCACTTCTGACCTTCTATCTAATGGTATACTAAAAATTTTTATATGACGTTTCGATTCCTTCTGGCTATCATCAACTTTCTTATTTCTTAGCGGCGCCATATTGGATTTTAACACCGTCAAAGAGAGTTTTTTTCTGATTTCAACCATCTATAACATGTTGACAAAAAGTTTTGATATTATGGTTTCATTGACGAAGAATACATTTTAATATTAAATAAGGTAGCCGTGAAATTTAAAACTGTCAAACATTTCAATTATCGTTCATTAGTAATAAAAAAATGTCGTACACCAACGAAAAGAAACGAAATATGTTAAGTATTTTTTATTTATCGAACCGAAATACAATTATAGAGAGTACAAGATATTTAAAATTGTATCCAGAACGACAACAGCCATATCGAACCATTCTTCTACATTTTGGTAGAAACTTCGAGAATGGATTGTTTAACACGCCGCGTAATGTTTATGTTAACAGGAATTTGAATTAAAATGAATGGG
>JARFOC010018105.1:0-10318 GCA_031763485.1 Osmoderma eremita
ATTCGGGAATCCGTTGCTACTGGTTTACAAAACAGTACGAATAGGGCATCAACTACACTTACCGAGAAAGGAAAACAATATATTCGCCTTTTGTCCATCTAAAATGAGAAGAATGAATCACTGTGAATCCTGTGTTCTAGGGTTAAAGACGGACTGGAGTTTCTACCGACTAATCGTCGTCGGAGTCCTTCCCAATGCTAAACCGACTATCATCGCTGAACTCATTACGAAACGTCCCAACTGCTCGCGTGCGCCATAACACAGCCTCATCTAGGGGACACCGGTCAAGACACATGCCAGTCAGCGAGACCCACGCAATAGGCCGGTAATGCAGTACACTTCCATACTGTAGTATTTGAAGCCGATACTAAATATATTCCCGGTCATGCCGGGTTTCGTTTGAACTGCGTATGTGGTGATTTCAAGAACGACCTAACCATGAAGTAACAGAAATATCAAAAATAATGTTTTTGTTAATATCTCTATTTGCCAATCCAACTCGCTTTATAGCTCCAATAATAAGGAAGTTGGCAATGGTGATGAACTGAACTTTAACACATCGTATATCTCCTAAAAGAAGACTCCATCTACAACATGTGTATACACACATAGAGATTACAGACGCCCTTAAAAATACTTGCATGCATATGTTTGAGATCTCTATAACGCCCATAATACATTTATCGCCAGTACACCGCCGTCTCTTTAGCAATTAAAGAGTTCTCTCTCATTTTAACGCTTCACGCCGGCGACAATATCAACACACGAAGAAACAGTTTATTAACTATGCGCGTGTTAAATATTGCGTAGCGACGAAGCACCATAAAAAACAACGCGCTGTAGACGTTATAGAAGCTCAAATTGAGCGTGGGTCGCTCCTGTTCGCTAGGCGTACTAAGGGGGCCAGATGGTCTTCAGAACGTGCTCGAGAATAGGTCGTCAGTACGAAGTACGGGGTCGTCGAAAAGTTCGACGAATCCATCGATGGTTCAAAGGAGTATAAATACTATTTGGATATAATATATTATGTCCGGATAGGAAGCTATAAATTACGGGTTTAATTTTGTTTATCTTTGTTTGATAAATAATATCAAAAAGAATATATTTTCGTATTTTCCAGAAGAATTCCCCGAAGAGGGCGAATTAAATTGAAAACTGAAATCACTTGCAGCGTTTGAAATTGGGATGCCTTTTTTAAAAAGATTTAATAATAGATGCATGTAGAAAGGTTTTGTTTGCTTTGATGTTTATCTGGGCCAGCTCTGATTCTACATATTTATCATATACACGGTCGGAAAATTAACGTCTGTCAATAGGAGCGAAACGTATGCTTAAAAAACCGTCAGAGTAAACTTGTACGATTGGCAAACGACGAAGTAGTTTCGGCAAACAAATTGCAAGGGGTGTTGAACCTTTATTTAAGAGAGATTTATTGTATTCATTAATCTTTGAAGTTTGTTTATGCTTCAATATATTATTTATTTGCATAAATGCACTGCTAGGATGTCAATACTTCGTTCTAGGAACATGAATTATGTTACGGTACGCAACTGAATATTTCAATTGTTTAGGAATGACCTTTACGTTACTACTAGTAATACAATATTATTATTATTATATTATAATATTTCTGTGAAAATTAGAATAAATAATAGATATAAAGTTTACTCGGCGCGAGCGCACTACCGACTGCAGTGTTGCTAACCAGTTAAACGTGTGATCTGTACAATTTGGAAAATGAAAATTTTCTATACTTATCCACTCTAAATGGAATTTTTCTTTTTACGCAATTACATCTCATAATATAATAAATATCGTAATTCCACCAGTTTTCTTTAATTGTTTCAACAATATATATTAAATATTTCAAAATTATGAAAAAAAGTACCTATATAGAATAAGAAATGAATACAAAACAATATACAGAATCGGTTTTTGAAATAGCAAGAATGTATGTACATGAAGATTTATCTGACAAGGACAAGTGTATTTTTAGCAGTTAATACCAAGAAATAATGAACACACTCATAGTGAGAAATAGTGAGCACACTAATTGTTTGATTTATATAGACACGATTTATATATTGCTTTATATACAGCAAGTCGCACAGATTATATGACTTATTCTTTGCCTATTTTAAGAATATCCATTCTTACTAATTAACTATACAGCATTTTAAATACGATTTTAAAATCAAATAGCAAATTTACAAAGCTAGGTAAAAGATAGAAATCAGTTTTTACAAATTACATTATTGTGTGTTATTGACCTCCAAAAAGTTCTGTTGAATTTAACTTATGTAAGGAATTCTATATTGTGACGGTGACTTGGTAAAATGGAGCAATACAGGAATGTTATAAATCCTGGCATATTTATTTATCTTCATTTATTAATATTATAACTTGTAATTATTGATCGGCTCTTTTAGGTCTTGACCCCCAGCAAATGGCGTACATAAGGTCTATACGACTCCAATTTTGGGTCCTATTTATGTTATAAGATCCTACGACGTATTAGCGTCTATCTTTGGACGTCAAACAAACATCAACTATTAAGACGTCTTCCGAAGGTCGCGAACATCTAGTGCTTAAAATTATATCTTCTACTTCTTTGCCCTAGATTTAAGTTGTGTATATTAATCAAATTAGCAATCGTCCCAATCGCTTGCATGCGTCACGACATAACCCCATTTAGGGGACATCTGTCAAAACACAAGCCACAAAGCCCAACGCAACAGGGTCGGTAATGCAGTACACTTCTCGCACGGATAGTCCCGCTAGAATGATTGCGTATGTTGTGATTCCAAGAACGGCTTAACTATGACGTAACATAAGAAATTATCATTTTATAGTTGGTACCTGCTTGATCGACTTGGTACCTATCCGTCAATTTGACATACGACGATATGTACCTTAACAAAATCACAATAGTGATTCGGTTATTCTTTTATTTGCGAACGTACTGTTTGTTACTAGTGGAGCCAAAAACCGTATCTCATTATTATAGCTGGTGCAATATGTGTTGATGCGACGCCTGCTTCGAGCTTAGTTGACGTGGGAAAATACCGAGACAAATTAAGAACGCAATAACCGCGCGTGTTATCCAAATTGCTTTACATTCAACTGTACAACTTTACATTCAACTGTACAACTTTACATTCAACTGTACAACTTTACATTCAACATCTACAGATGACCGGGGAAGATAGCCTGGTTTAAACTTTATTATTGTAAATTATTGGAAGATTCTCTCTTCTCCGGCACAAAAGTGGTTTTAAATATAAACGTAATTAATCCTGCACAGATAGAGTAAGAGATACTGACGTATTTATGACCTGCGGCGTAATTTATGGTTATAGCGTTTAGATGGCTGCTTGGAATACGTTACTTAATTTAGACATAAAAATTAGCGTACATACATACATATGTTACTACTGTGGATTTTATATTTGTACTTTGCTGTAGGGAATGAGTGACTCATTGGCACTGTTGGATGAGAAGGTAAATTAACCTAAATATATTCCAGACTAATAGGTTTAATTTAAATTTAAATTATCGGATCCTCTTTTCTTTATTGTGCGGCATTGAAGTGGTCTGTATCACTATACAATGATTTAAACTCTCGATTTAAACAGTCAATGTGACTAAAAACAAGTGAACGGATTCGTATTTTAAATTTTTGTTGTAATACATATAATCTGCTTTTTTAATACCGACAGAGGAAGAACTTAGAAATTGTACTGCAAGCAAAAATGATGATCTATTATTTGTATATTAAATCATCCTTGAAGTAGTAGTAAAATTACATTAAATATATTTAGGAGTGGGAGATATTTGAAAACATTATCGTATGAAAAACCAATGGTTATTAACCCCAATACCTACAGTGCGTGGTAAAATTATAGAATAAATTTGAAGCAATATGTTTTTCGAGGGAATGCTCAGACACGTCAATCTTGTTTTTTTTTTTCATTAACATTTTGCATCAATTTTTCTCCACTTCTGGCACTTCAAGCAATTACATCAAAAGTAAGAACTGCTGTACTTCCCTTACGCATGTGCGCTAGGAGGGTAGTGGGTTGGACCTAGATATAATTGTTAGTCGTGGCGTAGTTAGTCGCTTCTAGTTTGTCAGAGAGCACTTACTCTTTCAGTGCGCCAGATTATCGCTGACGATATACTGAAGTCTGTTGCGATTATAGCCGTCTTGAGGAGCGAACGGATTAATAATGGATTACTTACCGTTGAAGATAAATTACAAATAATAAAACTATAATATGATGGCGATTTTGAAAAAGTTGCTCGTGATTTATTTAAGCATTGCAACAATAAAAGATACGGTTTGATCATCAGAGACCACGACCTGTTTGCGGACTCCATGTTGGGGGATAATACACTGCCACCTAAAAGATCTCTTGTGTGCCTTATTTTGGCTGTATCTACAGTTGGCTGTCCAATCCGATTCCTTTTAAAATGTGTAGAATGTCAGAGGCCTCAGGTTAGGCAACTCTCCCTCTTCAATTTCATTTGCTCCCAGGTGTAGAGCCCTAGAAATGTACAATCGGATTCCTCTGCTATTCCAAGCCTACTCAGATGTCCTTTCAGTTTACAGTTGCCTGTTAGGATCCCTGTCAATATGCGAATGTTATTCTTACTTAGATTAATGCATTCTACAAATCTCTTCCGGTTATGGATTCCCAGAAGAGTTTTAGCTTGCATCATTCCCTGGAGATTCTCCCAGTACTTGGATTTTCTCTGATCTTCTTCACTTTTCATCCAGTTTCACAGTTTTTCCAGTATTGTGCTGCTACTTATCCTGCAAAAGAGTTCAGGCCCTACGAATTCTATTCTATTCTAGATTCTATTCTAGACTCTTTCCTAGCGAGAATGTCTGTTATTCCGTTTCCTTCCACTCTTGTGTGTCCTGGAACCCACAGAAAGGTTACCTTGTTACTCTTGCCTAGCTTATTTAGTTTTCCTAGACACTCCCAAACCATCTCGGAGCTGATTATATTTGAGCTACGCGAATGGCATATGTTTCTGCCTGGGAAACACTCGGGTACAGGCACAAGCTTTCGAAGTATGTGGTTCTAGGCCCATATATTCCTATTCCAGTTCCCTCTGCCGTTTCGGAGCCACCCATGTACCATCTGATGGCATTTTTGTTCAGTTTCAAGATGGTGTCGTTATCCCATTCGTTTTTGCAGGTAAGCTTTATGGTAAATTCTTTCACAAAGCTGAACTTTTTTGGCATATAGTCCGGGGTATGTCCCAGGTTTGGTCGCTTTCAGGAGGCTGAGGCCTGTGCCCAACCATTCCCTCCCCAGCCATTCTGCGTGTGGTCCTTTTGGCTATGCTCTTCAGCAAAATGTGGAGAGGAGTAAGATTTAGGACCTACTCAATAGCTGCTGTTGGACAGGTTTTCATGGCCCCAGTTGTGCGTACAGATGCTAGCCATTGTACGTTGGAGAGATTAGCCCTCGCGGTGGCCAGATTAGTGCTTTTCTCCGGGCTACAGTCCCATAAGTGATTATTGGTCTCACTATTGCTGCATACATCCAAAGCAGTATCTTTGGGGTACATCCCCAGTTATTACTCGCAAAGTTTCTAAATACCATTAGGGCCCCTTTTGCCTTGTTGGTTACTTCAAGCTTGTACTTATTCCACCTAAGTTTGTTGTCTAGGATAAAGCCTAGGTATTTCAACTCCATCTTCCAATCCATGTCCAGTCCATCTATTTTCATGGTCTTAAGATTGGGTTTTCTTTTTGTTGTAAATGCTATTAAGGTAGTCTTAGTGGGGTTGATGTTGAGTCCCACCAATTGACACCAACTTTTCGTAATACTAAGTCCCCTTTGTACTATGTCACAGAGAGTGTTCTTGAATTTTCCTCTTGCGTATATGACTATATCATCAGTATACCCTTGGCAGGATATTCCCAGATCAGTGAAAGCGTGTAAGAGTTCATCTACTGTCAAGCTCCACATAAGTGGAGAGGTAACTCCCCCTTGTGGACATCCTCTGATCGTGCTAATCGAAATGGTCTTGTGTCCCACCTCCATTTCCACTGACCTGATAGAAAGCAGTTGCGACGGCAGCGACAACCATTTGCAGGTCGTTCTGCCTACCTCTCTCTTAATTAATACTTTCATGACAGCCTCACGTGGAGTGTTCTCAAAAGCGCCCTCTATGTCTAGAAAGGCAAACACTACCACGATGTTACCATCTTCTGACATTGATAAATCGATAAGCATACCTTTTACTACTACTGCAAAGCAGGCAAAAGCGCAAACTTTATAATTTTGACCATTCAAATAACAGCCAGTCCAAAATGATAATGATCAAACTGTTATTCCTATAATTCCATTGATTGATGGAAGATTGCTAGCTTTTTGAAAATTTATCAAAAATTTTGAATGGTCATGGATTTATAGGTTAAAATAATTTCCACGGATTACAAATTCTCCAAAACAAAATGCACAACACTTAAACTTTCTTCAACGACTGCATTTTGTCTTTGAATAGAAAGAATTAATTGAATTCAATTTTGAATTTCATCAGCGACTATACGCAGACGCAAATAACCACATATGTAATTATTGCAATCAACTAGAAAGACGATATCTATTTGGCGCAATAAATAGCCAACACGAAAACGATATGAAACCGTGGGGGGATGATTGATCGACGGGTTGTCGTTGGATGTCGTCGGATCGTAGTCAGTATTCCGCACAATGTACTCTATAATTACAGTTTAAATTGAAATATAGCACCGCTATTTTAGAGGGCACAAATAAATAAACAAATCATGCGTTTCACTGATTGTCAAATATAGGTGTAATTGATTGACTTTGTACGTTGTACATTGCATAGTATCCCATAGAATAGTTAACACATATACATATGTAGTTAGATAAAAGTGTTGATATGAATTGTTTTGATTATACTTTGTTGGTTGCAAATCAAATTTGTTTCTGGGGCTTGGCACATAAATAATTTATGTGAAACTTTTATTTTGTCTCAATTCTCATACTGTACGCGGTTGTGTTTCACCTTACATTTGACAGTTTTACTAAAAATCGCATACAAAAGGTGCAGAACTCCTGTCTTCGTAAAGAAATTAATATGATTGATCATATATTACTATAAGGATGGCTTTCTTTTGTTGAATTTCTAGACTATCTTGTCTTCCGTGCTCGATGAAACTACGATGCACCGTACTGATCATTAATAATCGGCATTAGACTGCTATAAAGGCATAAGCCTTATCTATAAATTAAGAAATTACGTTCTTGTTTTGTATTAACTAATTTTAATGTCAGATAGTTCGATATAGTTAATAATTGGGTTGATTACACTGTCTACAATGTTCGTAAATAACTTTTTTTAATTTGTTATACAGGGTGTGGCAGAACCAATTAAGCAGTTTGAGGAGTTATAAAAAGGAAATCAGGGTTGATAGAGAAAAAATGATTTTATTTTCGAAGTTAGTGTTACATACTATTTTATTTTTATTTAGTTTTGTAAATAATGTCCTTAAGATGGCGCCCGTCAGCAGCAATGCACTGTTGTAGACGATCTCTGAAGTTTTGAAAAGCTCCTTCACACACATCACGAGGTATAGCGTTCACTTCCTCCATAATCCGCTCCCTTAGCTCTATTAGGGCAGGAGGGCGATATTTAAACACCTTTTCCTTCAAATATCCCCAAAGGAAGAAGTCACAAATGCTCAGATCGGGTGTCCGCGCGGGCCACTCCACGTCACCTCTCAAAGAGACTAGACGTCCTGGAAACATTTCTCTCAAAACATTAAACGAATTTCTGGCTGTGTGAGCTATAGCCCCATCCTGTTGGAACCACAAGTCCCCCAATTTCTCTTGTTTAACAATTTCTTTCATTCTAGGCTGCAAAAAAGTTTGCAACACTAAAACATAACCTGCGGAATTCATGGTCACGGTCCCCGTCTTCCTCCTCAAAGAAATACGGACCTATCACTCCAAATTGTGATACGCCACACCATGCTGGTTTCCTTCAACCTCCGAACGCAGGACAGAATTGTGTTCGCATTAGGAACGATATTTTTGCGCGCAATGTTGAACCGTCGCTGAAAAGCTCTTTGAGTTGAGATAACAGATCGGTTGTTTTCAAAATACGTCAGCACGGCAAAGCCCCGATGTACTCCGGTCCAAACCATGTTGGCTACTGAAATGGTATCACCATCGGAATTAGCAGACGCTACGTGCGACTGCCTCCCCCCACCATAGCCCGAGCAGGGATCCTTTGAAATTGCTTAGTCGGTTCTGCCGCATTCTGTATGATAACGGATATATCGAGGTTTGCAAAACAAATAAATCAACCTGTATATCATACATAAAATTTAGAAGGGAATTAAACGAGAAATTTACCACCTTTGAGGCTAGAATTAACGAGAGGATCAATCATACTGGCGAGAGTGGTTCGAGCGTTGATGATGTAAATCAGCGGCAGAATAGACAGCGGAATGTGGTTATATTTGGAATGCCTGAGCAACCTGCTGAATCAGGGTCGGATGCAGTTCGTGCGGCTGATGCCGTGGAAACTGAACTGATACTTAGGACCTGCGTTCCTGGGATAGCTGTCTCCTCGGCTAAGTCTTCTCGTCTTCGTCGGTTTAATGCGTCTTCTACAAATCCTAGACCAGTAAAAGTTACTCTAAATAATGTGGATGATGTGCATACTGTAATAAAAAATGCTTCGAAACTGAAACAGACACCGAAATACTCAAGTCAATTGTGGTGTCAATTTCCTTTAACAGGACACCTAGACAAATTAGCACTCATAACGAGTTGAAAAAGAAATTATATGAACGAAGGGCTGCAGGTAAAATCAATATTGTAATAAAATATGCGAGGCCTTTAAACTAATTTTGCCCAACAGTGATGCCGGTGTTAATTCCAGTGTTAATTCCAACGAAGTGAATTTTTATTACCAAAATGTCCGTGGACTTAGAATCAAGACTGAATTATTTAGTATGTAGTTTTCTGTCTTTTGGTTATCATTATTGTTATTGCTATCCTTTACATTGTTATTTTATGTTTACCTGTTTATTGTTAGTTACTATTGTATTACTTTCAGTATGTTTGTAAAATAGTATAATTTATGTTAAGTGCTGATTTATTTTATTCTTATGGCAATTTTTGTTAGCTGTCTCACTCTTGCCCTGTTATTGGATTTGTATCTGTTGGGCGATAAAGGTATTATTATTATTATAAAACGACTATTAAAAATTCAGACAAACACATCTGTATATCTTGATTGAAGTTTTTATTGATAACAGTTGAGTAAGTGTAGTGCATATTATTACCTGTAGATAGCAGTTTTACTTTATATAATCAGTCCTTCAGCGGAATACGGGACTTTTGTAAGAGCAATTATAAATTTTCGCGAACCTGGTGGAGAAGTGCGGCGAAAATCTTGAGGGCCCCTATTTCTCGCAGTAGCGGATGCAATTAAAAAGCGTAAAATAACGAGCTGAACTTATACAGATTGCAAAATGAAAAAGAAGAAAGTTGAAACCGTTCGCCGAGCTGTTAATCCAATCTTCGAGTTGAGCTTCTTGAATGAATTGTTAAACAGTGCTTTGCGATAAAATCGGGGTGGATTTTGTGAGGTAAATTGAGTGAAGTGATTCTATGAAGGTGTTAATGCTACAGTTAAAAGAAATAGAATCAAGCTTCGTGTACCAAATGTATATATTTATGTATTTTACTTTCTTCTGGTTTCATAGTTGTACGAGAGCGTTGCTTTGTGTTACTCATGACTTTCTAACTGACTCTGATAAGGCTTACGGCCTTATTCATAAAGATTTACTAAAACAAGTTTTAAGCGTCTATTAGTTACAACACTTTTTAAGCTTAAACAGTGTTGTAAGTTTAGGGTAATTCATAAGCGATTTGTAAGGGCTGTGTAACTAAAATAGGGATTGTAAACAGTTTATTTGACTTAACAGGGGATTTAGTATATTTGTATTGCATTCCTGTGCCGAGAAGGTGATTTAGGTGATTGCGAGTAAGTTTGAATAGTTGTATCATTAGTAAAAATGGTATACATATCTTCTCGAACTTGTTCAATAATATATCGTATACTTAGTTTCATTATTAAAGCGATATTCCTTCCTGAATTCAATATCAGCAAGCGCAAAGGGATCCACGCGTGGTTTTTAAACCTTACGTCTCCTAAGAAACATCAAAAATGCCAAAAACAATTAACCGTGTAAAAATGCCATTATCGGCGCATAGTTTATTGCTGGAATCACCATACTAGCAAAAGCAATGAAAGG
>JARFOC010018116.1:0-10318 GCA_031763485.1 Osmoderma eremita
TTTTAGGCCACCAATCTTTAAAGTTTATGATATCTTTGCCCTCAACAACATGTATTGTAGCCTTATGTTTGGTGTTTACAGATGGTATTAGTTCAATGTATTGATGTAAAGTATGTACACGATCAAACTTTCTGAGTTTGCGTTTGAGGTGACCGAAGTCCCTGTCGCAGGGCAAAAATGAGTGAGTAAAATATTGATCTATTAAATCGAATCTACCGGAGTCTTTTAAAAAGAGACACATTCTGGATACAGTATTATTTTTATTTTGTCCTGGACAGTTGTCGCTGAATAAGTGAAGTTCCCTTACATGATCCGGTTATATTGCTGTATGTATCGTTAGATATAAGAACAAATTTAATTGGGGCCTCTTTTGGCATTGCCTTCGTGGTGAATGAAGTAAACAGCTTCATCGGTTTTCATATTATGAATAGAAGAGTCGCTCACAGTAAGCTGACGTAAATAAAATAAACCTGTACTGGAGTTTTAGGTAGCTGCAAGTTTGACATGTAATCGAATGCTAAGCCAACGACGTTATCGTCTTGTTTGCATTTCTTTTGTACGTCCTGCAAAGCCGTGTAAAATGTTTTGCTACGCCTCTGATGCACTATCAATTCGGCGGCAGCTATCCTTTTAGCATTTTCATTGAGGTTTTTACTCTTGATTTTTATATTAAGTGCTTCGCATGTACAGCAAGTACCCACCTGCTGCCTCTCGAATTTAAGACTGAAGTCCTCACGAAATATTTTATTATAGTATTCGTAAATAATTTTGGATCTGGCGAACTTTTCCTTAAATAAGGAGAACATTATTTTTACCGTTAAACTTGAGTCTAAGTAGCGATACTCCTTTGAGGAGTAATGAGATTCTTTTACCGGAAAAGGGGTTTTTCGGTGGCATTCGCACTAATATTATGTCCCCTTTTATCCTTAGGAGTGATACTGATTTTTAAATTCGATGAGGCCAATTAGCTCGTCAGGAAAATATGTGCGCTTTCCTTGCTTTGTATGTGATAACGAGGTTATAACAGGATCTGAATATATCAGTAATCTGTTTAAAAGGTCTCGATTTGTATGTTCTCTGGACGATTTCCTAGAAAAATGCCCTCTGTACTTTCTAAAATCTTTGTTTCTTGCTTCTTGTGCCTTCTCAAAAAGTAACCAAATAGGAAGGTCTACGGACGAAACTATTAAATGTCCATGAATTAATATTTTATGCACAGACATTGGGATGTAAAACCATGCATATTCTTTCGTATACATTTTTGCCACCTCTTCAGTATATGCTTTAAGAGCTGTTGAATCTATTTTTCCCCACAAGATATTGCTCTCAAAATGATCGCAAATTTGCTTATAATTCCTTCTGAAATTCCCGTAATTTCGGCAGAAATACTGGGATTCTTAAAAAGTGTTCGAGCCGTATTACCATCATTGCTGGTTCCATCTCCTTGTTTCGGTGCATCAACAATTAAGCCCAAGCGGTTTTTAAAGTCTTGTTGTATTATTCTTTATCTTGCATCAACTATTTCCTTGTCCTCTTTCTTGAGTTGCCACTTTCTTACTATCAAACGATAAGATATGAAGTACTGATATATTTCTTGAGAAATGCATTGGATTGGTTGTAACAATGAAATTTTGTTTTCAATATACTGCCTCTCTTCTTGAATGATTAAGGTTGACTTCTTTGCAAATCGAAATCTTATCGGCCGGCGGTATCATGTTGATGAGGGTCGCTCATTTTGCCAGATTGCCTTTTTCTCTCCTACCGCGCAATACATTTGAACTGGGACAAGGGAAGTAACAAAAATGCTATCGTGCGAGTATCCATCCCCACAGTCAAATTTTTGTTTGTATCTGGAATGTCCGCTACCACCATCACAACCCCACTTAAACACAATAACGATATCTGATAGCTGTTCCGTGTTTAGCTCAAATCTAATTTCATCGCACACTCTTGTTTGAAGAAGGCGCTCTGCAGTGTGGTGAACCAAACTCTGAAGTTCCACTTCCGCCATAATGTCACTCACACTTAAGTTATTAGGGTAACACCTTTTTGCCTCCAGAACTTTATCGTAAGATGGATATATATCCGCATGTCTTTCCTTAGCTTTTAACATACGGTATTGCTCCGGAGTTAACTTTCCATCAATTAATAAAGAAAGTATTTCATCTTCTGTATAAGGAAGCGGTTCTGGTTTTGAGGATAGCCATGCTTTCCTAATTCTACGAGCACGTGTCGGTGTAGTCGTTGTCGCCTCTTGAATTAATTTTGCGGCAAGTTGCCCTTCAGAGCGTAAGGTCATCAGAGTAGCGTAAATTAATTCTAATGAAGATCTCTTTGTACGGTTATCGATGGTTTTCCTTCTTTTAGTTCGCTCAGTCGTTTCCAGAAATTCTTTTGATGGTCGACCTCTGGATATTGAGGGCTCGCGTGTGTCTACTGTATCTCGCGATGGTAAAAGTTCCACTTCTGACTGTAACCACAAGGCATTTTCCTTCAAAAAGCGCACATTTTTCAAATTCGACTCGAATGCGCGGTTGTCATTCACAAAGAAATCCCCCGTTCCGATTTGGGCACACGTCTATACTTTATGCCTAGCCAATAGGTCTGACGTTATGTTTTGTCTACATTTTACGAATTATTGTCTGTGTTGTCCGAAGTATCTGCCACAAAAGAGGGAATCAGACAGGGAGGTAGTAATGAATTAATTTTTACGTTTTATTGAACACGCTATCAACATCTTATGACAAAACCTGCAAATATCCCTATTTGCGCAAAAGAAGAAAAAAACTTGAGCAACACATATTAATAACCGCATTCCATAAGATACAAAACAACACAACAGCAATAATAAAGTGTAAAAAGCGAAATAAATTTGACATCTTCTCTCAACCCAGGTACATATACCCGCATTCACCTCCGCCAACGCATAAACGAGACAAAACCGCTTCGAGGAAACCGTACACGCTTCGAACGATTCATGAATGGAACGAGGAGGTCCGGTAGCTGGCTAACTGTCCACCAAATCTTCCAAAAATACGACTGGAGCTCTTCTTTGGGTTAAGAAACCTAACCTCCTGGACGCGGCTGGAAAATACTTGATTCAGGTAGGTCGTATTTTTTTGATAATAATTACCGCTCAAGTGCTGTCCGGCCGTAACTCAAACCCCGCTATTGTTCAGGTACAGGAATAAATTTCGATAAGTTGTAAATTTTATCGGTAAACAGGATAAAATGAATTATTTAACACTGAATTGTTGGCGTTAGATAGGCAGAGACAAAAGGGATAACTCTTCGGGAGATTTTTATTGAACTCTTTTATTCTTAATTTTCAACTGGTGACGTGCTCCGACTGTGAACCACCTGATACCAATTTGACGCCAATTTAAATTTGTTTCGATATTACGGATAGCAACTTTTAATTTATTTAAATTTAACTTAGTAGCTTTTAATTATTTCGTTGGAGACACCTGCGATAATTGTTGATTCATATACCCAATCCAAAGCAATGCCCTCATGTCTAAAAAAATGCTCGCCCTCAGCTTCCCTTGCAGATGCTCACGTCTGTGTTTCTTGGCGGGTAGACATCCTTTGTGCATTCATAGCGTTACGGAGACCTGGTGGAACACCGACTGCTTTCACCGTTTCACCGACTGCTACAATTTTGCTAAAACAAGGTCTTGGTCAAGAGGTAGAGTCGCCAATTTTCCTTGGAAATTTCTTGCCAGCAGAATTTTCAGTTAGAAGTAAGAATTATTAGGATCGAGCTCGCTGATAGTACCTTCATCCTCAAATCCTTGTATAAGTATAATTATAAATATTCGTATAGTTCTATTTCAGCAGTTAATAATAACATATTAGCAACTGAGGTTCATTTGCAGGGTATTAGAGTCACCTGAGGTGGACATTATCGCTTTGACATTATCACGGTCAACCTCTTCTTATGTATTGTTCTTTGTAATATATGTTCCCACGACACTAGCGATTTATAAATATCAAGAATTTTTAGAATTATTTGAAACACTACAATTTATTACTACGAAAAATCTCATTATATTCGATGATTTTAATATTCCACAATACGATTTTGATGCTTTTGATCGTAAAATCGTCATATTACCTAACTTTTAGGAATTTTTTTGAGCTTCACCAGTATAATCGAGTGTCCAATCTTAATGATCGCCTTGTGGGTATCTTCAACTTTCGTGAGGATTCTTTCACTTCACAGGTCGTATACTTTTCGGGTCTTCTCGAACGAATTCTATACCCTAAATATGATTTTCACCATGTACGAGGTGGGTAAATTATGTAATGAGACTGATATTTTTAAATATTTTTATTTGAATATAATTACAATTGAACGTTGTCTCCCTCAAAATAACTCCCTTGGGAAGTCACACAGCGTTGGAGATGGTTCTTCCATTCCTCACCGACCAGCTAAAGGCGATTTCAGTATCCGAGTTCCAGCACTGCACTTGGATATTGAAATCGCCTTTAGCTGGTCGGTTACAGTCATTTGAATGTTTTCGAGTGTCCCAAATTGATGTCCCTTCTGATGAAATTTCAATCTTGGGAAGAGGAAAAAGTCATAAGGATTTAAGTCAGGTGAGTAAGGAGGCTCAGAAGCCACAGAAATATTTGTACTGGCCAAAATACCGTTTATGGAAATTGCTGTGTGACAAGGCGCATTGTCATGATCCAATCGTTCTTGATGTTTGGCCTCACACGCAGAAATGTTGATTAACTGTCTGACCTTGAGGCACAAACTCTTTGTGAACGATTGCCTGGCTATCAAAGAAACAAATCAGCAAGCTCTTGATCTTTGATTTGCTCATTCTTGCTTTCTTGGGCTTTGGAGAGTTCGAAGTGTGCCATTCCATGCTCTGACGTTTTGTTTCCGGGTCATACTCGAACACCCAACTCTCATCACCCGTAATGACACATTCCAAAATATATTCATTATTTTCAATCGATTCCAAAAAGTCAAGGCACCTTTCGCTCCTGATGTCCTTTTGTTCCTGCGAAAGGTTTTTTGGAACCATTTTCGAGCAGATCTTTCTCATTCCCAATTCATTGGTCAAAACTTGATGAACGGTGGTGTGAGACTAATTCAACTGTTCCCCCATCATTCTGCCCGATCAACCGACGATCTGAATGCACAAGATATTATACAATTGTCGGCATTGCCAGCGGTTTTTGAAGTTGAAGGCCTTCCGCTGCGTGACTCATCTCCCATCGTTTCTTTTCCTTCTGAAAATGCGTTAAACCACCGAAAAACCTGGGCTATTGACAAAACACTGTCTCCGAAGGCCTGTTGAAGTTTTGAAAAAGTTTCTGTTGCATTTTGCTCAAGTCTGAAGCAAAATCTGATAGCATACCGTTGCTCGAATGTCTTTCATTTGTAGAACGCACTACGCAAACCGGGTTCACGGAAAAAACTACAACGGACAACCAAATGACTTGATCGAGTTCAAACTTGCACTGAACACGTATTACAATGTCCGCTTGTCGCCTCTCCATGTCCCGTGCTTCCCGTGTTGCCATATCAGACGCTACGTTGTCAGTCTCATTACTTAATTTACACACCGCATATAGCGGTTATTCGTTGGAGTATAATTTTTGGCTGATTAACTACTTTTGTAAAAAATATCGAGACGTATTTTTATTCTATTTAATTTGGCCAATAAAGTACCACAGTAACGAAATTTTATCTTCGATTGGGGACACAGCCAGCATTGTCCGAAAACTCATCCCTTCCAGGATCATCATTCCTTCACATTAACCCCTCTTTTGCCTCCCATCGGACCTAACGGCACTCCCGCCATCTAATCTTTCTCCATTCGCCGATGATCATCCGGGCAGATCCCAATAACGTTTCGGAGCGCGTAATTCACCGCCCTGGCGATGACGACGGACGATGGCTCTGTCCGCATGATTTTTACTGTTATTGTACCCCGGCGATAAATTTTACAACTTTTCCATTGCTGTATTAGGAGAAATGGGCGCTTCGCAGTGAGCGATCTTCGCTTGCCGGGTTTTCGCCGTTTTACTATTGCGGAATGTGATAACCGTTTCCCGACCGACATCCCCACCTCTCCACGCCATAACCCCTATACCTCTACTCTCCGGCTTTCTTTTTTCCGATCGTCGACGTAAAACAGCGAGCTCCGTCGGTAATAAGATTTTATTGTCTCCCCGTACGTAAATATTTGCGATTCCCCATTATCCTAATCGGGAAGTTTCGTCCGGAGGATTGGATTGTCAGAATTTATTTTATCGAATACGGCTGGAGAATTGCAAGAAGAGCTTAGTAACTTGATATTGCGAATAAATGGTGGAAAATCGAAGATCGTAGACGGTAGCCGCCATATTTTCTCAAAATTGAGAAAGGAATCGGTACCAAGAAAGAAAATTCTGGAAATATTAGTACTAAAGAGAAGTCTAATGCAATAAATTGCACATATAACACCACGAAAAACATAATTAGAAGGAAATCTGGAAGTGCAGAAGCCTTTACCACATGAGAAGAGGAGCGAAAAGGAGGGATGCTGAACAATATTGGACATTGTTTACTATGTCTATGACAAGATAACAAGAGGAGATAATAAAGGCTTCAGTATTGGAGCCCTTGCTCTATGCTGGTGATCCGCTGATAACAACGAATTGCGAAAACGACCTTCAAGGAGCAACGGAAATCTTGCACCAAACATTGTAAGATTTTGGAATGAAGATACATTTTAGGAAAACAGACATGATGATGGTAGGAAGGATCTAATTTGCACCCACTTCTTTTTAATATTTTTATCAATGATTTGCTCCATCCATTAAATTGTAGGGTTTTAGCATATACTAATGATCTCAAATTTTTCCGCAATATTACTTCTTAAGCTTATTGCCAGACATTGCAAAGTGACACTTACGTTATCAGTGACTAGTGTACTGTTAACCATATCCTTCTAAATAACAATGGCGCGGTGTTGCCTTTCCCCTTGCTCTCTGTTATATTGCATTACATTCTGGAATTCCTAGAGTATCATTTTACGAAGGCATTCGATACTATCGACAACACATTACTGCTTTAAAAGTTATCCAACCTTGGTTTTACGCCTCCAGTCACCGATTTATTCTCATCTTACCTATGCAATCGGAATTGCTACGTTTCTTATAACGGTTTCAGTTCTGATTCATTTACAGCGTGTTTAGGTGTTCCGCAAGGGTCACACCTGGGTCCCCTATTTTTTAACATTTACTTGAATGATCTGCTATCTGGACTGAAATGTAGGGTTGCAGCTTACGCGGATGACCTAAAAATTTATTCCAAGATATCCACAATATCTGATTGCGTCGTACTTCAGAGGAACATTCACATTATAAATTCCTCGTGTGAAGATAAGGGGCTCTATCTAAATACAGACAAATGGCTGTACTAAATCTAACACTGTCGTATTGTATTCCTATTCTGTTAATGAAAAACCAATCTCTAGACGGTCAAGTATCCGTGATCTGGGAGTACTTTTTGATTTTCGATTGTGTTTTAGTGATCATATAACTGAAATTGCTAATAATTCTTCTAAGGTTTTGGGGTTTTTAATACGTTCTTGCAAACCATTTTCTGATCTTAACGTTATCAAGATCTTGTTTTTTACTCTTGTTCGTACTAAGTTGGAGTACGCTTCAACTATTTGGTACCCTTATTCAGAGAATTCAAAATAGATTTTTGAAGTACCTGTCATACAGGACTGACCAGATTTATCCACCACGTGGCACAAATTATGAGGTTTTACTTACTAGGCAATAATTTTGACTCTCTACAAAACCGAAGAGTTGCTTCCAGTGGCAAGTTTCTTGTTAACCTGGTGCTAAATAAAGTGGATTCTCAATCCCTACTCTCGCTAATTAAATTTGCCGTACCAGCTCACGGTACCAGACATTTCGAGAGTTTTCGTGCACCTATTGCTAAATTCAATTTATTGAAGCGAGCGCCGCTTTCCCATATGGCGGTTAATGCTAACGCCATGTTTGATGATATTTTTGTGTAAGATTTTGTGTAGAATTATATTTCTTAATTGTCTTGTTCTTCAAATATTTAATTATACATTTATTTTGTATTCATGCGTCACTTACACTTTTTATTGTATTTATTGTCCTGTCAATGGGGGGACAAATATATTATTATTATATCCTTTTTTAACAAAATCAGTTTTGTTGATTTAATGTCATGTATTCTCTTCTCTAAGTATAACAACGGTTATATAGTAATAATAATATTTATTTAGGCGGATACACAAGAAAGCAAAATATTAGATAATTAATTAAACTACATTATTAATAAATGCACTTGACAGTCAGTAATTAAATCATTAAAATTATTACTAAGAAATTCTGAGACAGAGTAGAAGCATTTTTTAATTAAATAAATTTTCATTACTTATCTTTTTTTCAATAAGGTGTGGAAGATACATTTTTTACAATTTTTGGTAAGGCGTTGAAACACTTTGCCGCGTAATAATGTGCACTATTTCTGCTTCTGGTTAGTCTTAAATAATCTAATCTTATGTTATCATTGAGTCTCGTCGGATAGGTGAGAAAGTCACTATTGGTGTTGTAGTTACTAATATTTTCTTTAATAAAGAGGATATATTCCAAAATATATGCGCAAGGTGTTGTTAGTACTTGCAAGGATTTAAAGGCTGCTCTATATCCCAGGCCAACAGTTAACAGTTAATGATCTCAAACCAATATTGCGTAAGTCATAGTTAAATGGAACTGCGCAAAATAGACCATCCTTAAATACCTTAGAGATGGCTTGAAATACAAAGACCTTATCAGAAAAAGCTTTTTCGTAAGTTTCGTACACACGTCATTAACATGAGAACGCCAGGTCAGTCCGTGGCCCAGCAGAACACCCAGAAACTCCAACGAAGCGACAACATTACCGTCGACCGGCCGCAATGACATTACACCTCCAGACTTTTTCTTATGGGGTACCGCACGCAAACAATAAAGTATACGTGAATAAACTTAACAACATCGTGGATTTAAAGACTAGTATTAGGGCGGCAATAAGAAATATCAGACCTCACAGTTTACATAGGGTTCAAAGTGAAATTGAGAGGAGGTGCGTAATGTGTATTCGTACTAATGGAAGACATTTTGAACACTTACTTAAATAATTTACAATGAAGTTGTTTGCTTTTGTTTACTCCCTTATGTTTTTGCTGAGTTCTATTTTGAATTTGGCCAACTATGATTTCAATTTAATAAAATACAAGTTTGTATTGTATCTCCAAAGTAAAGAGTGCCATGGATTTTTAAATGACATTATTAGATTCTACATAAAAAAAAACTGTACTAGAAACGGTTTTCACCTTTATAATATCAACATATTTGACGTTGAAGTTTTTGGAAGTTCTCAATTTTTCTTCAATATCTCACAAACCTTGCACTGGATCACAAATGTGACACTAGCATCAACTATAACTCTATTTTCTAAGAAACTTTGTCCATTTATCCGATTTTGTATCTTTAATAAAGAACGTTACCCATATACGGAGATATAAAATGGGCGGCCTGTATATAGAAATAACTTAATTATATAAAAAATGTAAGTAGTAGTTTACTTTAGAATAACATTACTCTAAAACTTTGCGCAATATAACCGTTAAACACACCCAGAACCTTTATAATAGTATGTATATTATTCTCCTGGTTCACACATAAATACACTTAATTCTGATTTATACCGTTACTTAAAACTTTTGAACTGCTAATGTGTTCTAAATTTATAACAATAGCTCTGGCTATAAACACACCGGGTAGAATTACTAGTACTACAATGAACACAACAAATTAAGACGCGTTTTATAGAAGCCATAAATAAAAGTACCTTAACAGCTGCAGTTAGTCTTCTTCACGGGACATTTTACTCCTTTAAGTGCAAGAATTGTCGTTGTAGCATTGTTCAATAAAGGTAATTTATCGTTGAAAAGAAGGTGTGTAAATGCCCTTGATAAGTAAATATTCCTACCATTTATTTACTACTTAATATATTTTTATGTTCGCCTTCAAAACTAAAATTTACAAAAAAATTTCCTGATAATAGTAAGTGATACTTTAAAGTCGCTCAATGGTGGTTTCTATAACTGGCCGTCTGGTTTTAGTTACTTTCAATTTGAATTTCTCAATTTAGGTTACTTTAAAGTCAATATATTTTTGTAAAAAAAATAAAGTGATTTATACGATTGCATTTTATATTCTATAACATTTTGTTTTGTACACAGTGCCTTTATGTGTACATATACAATAATAATAACTTGAAACA
>JARFOC010018126.1:0-10318 GCA_031763485.1 Osmoderma eremita
GTGAACCCCCATTTTTTTGTCACGCCAACGTAGACCCCCGTCGAGTCTCCCGTGGACCCCTGGGGGTCCACCTGGACTACTTTGGGAATCACTGCTTTAGACCTTTAAATATTTATAAACACAATATTTTGTACATAAAAATTTCTGGTATGGATTTTTCATTTACCGAATTACTTACCGGTAAATTACAAAAATTTACCGGTAAGTTTACCCAACGTTTGTTTTGTCAATCCTTAGACCCAATATCTAACTGAAATTTATAACGATGATATCTCGGTGGAAGTAAATGAATGGCTTGCTACCGAGTAAAATATCTGTGATCTTTATTTCATTAATTTAATTTATCCCAATAGCGAAAGAGGAAAGATAAACATTCATATACGCTTAGAAATATCGAAAATGTAAAAAATTTATGAGTTTTTAAAGGAAATATGCCGGTTTCGCGAAAGGGATGGTTACACAAAATCCGTAATGTTCTCTTATAGAACACGAAAATCCGATAACAATCTGATCATAAACCCCAATCAATGATCAGATGTGCCAACAGAAATCGAAAATTTGAGTAATAAAATACTTTTAAGGTGTCGTAGTTAGGTGACGATTTTAATGTTTTCGGAGTGTAACGAATTCTAGAGAGCTTTGCCATTCACAGCTTTTTCCAAAACTGTAAAGGTGTTTAACTTAACGGTATTTTGTTTAGTGCAACGATATTTTACTAGGAGACGTCGATGAATTGAATAACATGTACACGTTTGAACAGATTTTTATCTTTTTTCAAGAATTATTATCATAAATTTTCTTTATTCGTGCGACAATGTACGGCGAATACCATGGGCGCGTGCCAAGCATATCGATCACTTTCTTTTTGTTTATACCGAAGTTTCTGATAGAATAATTTTATTATATTGCCACAATATGACCACATTCTTAAGTTATTGCACATATATATTAATTGACAAATAACATAAAAAGAACTATTTATACATTTTGGTATGGATCAGATGGAGTTCCTAGTTTTCTTTTGCGTGGATTGTGCTGTGGTGTTTGTCAAACCTCTACATTATATATTCAATTTAATGTTGAGCAACTCCGAATATCCTGCAATATGGAAAACTTCCCATATTTGCCCTGTACTAAAGAGGGGTGATCCTGCAGATGTTACCAACTACAGACCCATCTCTATTCTTTGCAACTTCTCGAAAGTCTTTGAATCCATAATTTACACATATTTATTTTCTTCTGTGGGATGTTTTCTATCAACGTGGATTCTTATTCCACATATATATTAATTGACAAATAAGGTAAAAAGAATTATTTATACATTTGTGGACAGCAGAATCGCGTGAAGTTTTGCAGGGATAGTTAGCCATATATGCTCAGTACACCCTGAAAATTTCAACTGTCCATACCCTCTGGTTCGGTCTCTACGCTCCTCCAAAATTCAAATAAATCTACATATAAACATGCGATAGAATTGTAAATCTTCTCCTATCCGAAACAAAGGAACATTTACTACAAATTATTCTTTTGTTACACGCATCCAAACGTGACGCTTGGGGTATGTGCGAATCTACTTATTAAAGCAATGCGCTGAATACAATGGGAAACGGTCATTTACATAGATGTATTAGCAAAACTTACATAGGCGAAATCACTTATACTCATCGCGAAATTATCATATGTTATTAACGTTTGAGCTTTAATTTGGCGTGGCTTAAGATAATAATGTTACGTAGCGAATCTGAATATATTCCTGGAACACGTTCAAGGATCATTGATTTACTTTGCGGTTTCAACAAATGTTTATTTATAAAAATAAAAGGATTGTTGCGTAATACTTATAATTTGCAGTCGAAAGTGGATATTTTATTTATGTATCAAGCACGAATGATATTAATATTAATCAATTGTTTTAGTTATCCTAATTATATTTAGTACAGCAAACATGTTGAAATAAACAATCTTTTGTTCCCTCGTTTATTTAGGATTCTGGCCAATTAGTGCAATAAGCTATAGATTTGATACAATACAGAGGTTCTCAAGCTTTCATTATTCTTACCCCCTTTATTATTTTGAATAATTTCGCGCCCCCTCCATAATTAAAACAGATAAGCAAAATATATCGGCGACATTGATGCAGTCGCGCCCCGATTTATCCCGTATTTTACCAAGCGTGCAGTACAGATATAGGCGGCGAAGAAAAAGTTAAATGGATTATTTGATTCAAAATATTGGCTGCAGATAGCATTAATAAATTGAGGAGGTATTTAGAAACTTTTCACACAGAATATATCGTGAGAAAGCTTTATTGGCAATGAACACAGTGACCAAGTAAATTAAATGTAAGAAGCCACATACTATTCCACAGTAACATATTCGACCAGCTGCCATATATATAACAGCAATAACGTTTAATGAAAACTATGCTAAATAGCTTAAGGATATTCCTCTGATAAGCGATGCCATTTGCCGATGAGTTAACGATATCTCTATCTGGGTATTTAGCAACAGCTTGAATCTGAGTTAGTTTAAAAACTTGATGAAGCAACGGACAACATTAGTGATTCCCGTTTGGTTTGCTATATCAGAATCTGACAGGGAGCTACAATAGTTGAAGGCTAACTATTTCGGGAGCCTATAGAAGAGCAACTCCTATCGAGTTGATTCCAAATGACTCTATTATCAGGGTAAGTTTGCATGGAAGAATCGTGTTAGAATTTGTCCCGATGAATATCTGGTGCAGAAGTGCGTCTGCGAACTGGGAAATAAATAGCTATATTCTTGAGCAGCAGAATTCTTCTAAAGAAGCTTGCCTGCTTAGTAGGGATATTCGAAAAACTTAATCCACTTAATATTTAACTTCGGGGAAATAATGCATATATATTTAATTTAAGGGTTTTTTAAAGAAATATAAATATTTTTGCATGGAGTAACAAATCAAAAACAAAACTGCCTCAGGATGTTGACAACGATGGGCGAACTCTATGTTTTTCTGTTTCCAACATCTCAATCAGAATAACAGAAAAACAAGAATTTTGGGCACGGGTATCGTAGAAACAGTGAAGGCCCTAAAACGCTCCGTTGCGGGACACTAGAGTTGATTGGCAATTCTTTGTTTCTTTTTTTTGTGTAAAGCCCATTGGTGTATGTAGGGTCTGAGTAATTGGGAGTAAGGGTGTGGTAGATACTTTATCAGTACCCCACACATTATCAAAAGTTTATGACGCATCCAAGAAGTAAACATTGAAATAATGATATCATCGTTTTTTTTTAATAGGAACATCTTTGCTTTAACTATTCTTGTACACACAGTAATAGATACATAAGATTTCAACAATCTTATTTATCAATATACATATTTTCATGTAGGCATTAGTAAGATATTTGTTAAGTTATACGAACGCTAATCTCATAAGTATATAATTGCCCGAAAAATCGGTAATTCACTTACTTTTCCCGCTGGCAATAATCTCAAGCAACCATATATAATCGCTTAAATATTTTTTAGTTGTTATGTTTTGAATAAGCAATTGGATACATTTTTTTCCATCACAGTTCCACATTTAAGGTTTGCGTAGGGGAATAACAATAGTTATTTTGTGCTAGATCCTTTTATGTAACGTTTCAGACAACCGCATTATTCGTGTGTTTATAATGTTTACCTTGACATCGTACAATCTTTACAAATTTTGAATAATTGAGAAGTGATAAAACAGGATGTGGAAGCGGATAAGTGGATATTTGTCTGGACTTTTCCTCCTTGCCCTTGTAATGTGAGCATTCGTGTCCTGTCGCAAGATCACCAATAGAATTTATTATTATTATAATTGAAGTGTATATAATAAAATACTTGTTGTTTTATCCATTTACGTAATTATGGTATTGTTTTAACAATTTATATTTATTTATGCGGTTATTTAAACTGATTGAAGAATGTATGCAACTTTATGGATTTTTGTCAATATTTTATGGCTTTTTAATGTATTTTTGGTGACGTTTAGTCCGGTTTCTACTAATTAGGTATAACCTATATTAATTAATATCGCTTTAAAATTACTTTTTACTAATTGTATGACATGTACGAAGGTATATTGCTGGTATATCAGTTAGCAAGTTATTTATTGTGCAGGATGTGACGTCAGTAATAACACGGTTGCAATGGACCGTCTCCAATAAATTATTAGAGAATGGCCCACCTATGTATTAGCTTAGAACGGTGATTCTATAGCCCGCAGGTCGTCGAATAGCGATACGTGCTAACGGACAAGGTAATTGTATGTTGGTCCTTACACGGCTCATGGTACACGCATCGGCTTTCAAAGGTATGCCATTACGTGTTTCTAATTATTTCAATTTGGACGCGTTTCATATCTAATTACTTGAATATTTACCTGCCTACGTCTATACACGCGAATGAATGAGAATATTCTGTAAAACACCTAGAGGATTGATGTGTATTTTGTCTGATTGCCTATTATTTTATTAGCGGTTTGAATGAAATAATATTTAGCAAAACAATTGTGGGATAAATAATAATAGACGTAACATTAATCTACCAATTACAAGTAACAAATTGCCAATGATATAGTCAATTAATCACAGAACACATTCCATACGTACTTTACAACTAGAAAAAGGTTAAGAAAATTCAAAAGCTCTTTAGGAAAGCTAATTTAAAAGACAAGTCATCAAATCTTAATTTAACGTTTATGTTGACAGTGCGATCCTTGTGAAGGCTTGTAATCCAAATATCTGCTATTTGTTATTTCAGCATTTGACTATTTAAAGAAATCCAATTGAATCGCTGTTTGCATAAATAACATCTGTCCATATTTGCTTTGAGTGGTATTGTACCAAGAACAATGTCTGCATAGGTGAATACATTATTCTACACGGAGAAAAAGGAATTTATTATGTCAATAAAAATACAAGAGTTGATCAGTTTTAGGTGAATTCAAACAATTTTCGTTTGAAGTAAACCCTTGAAGCGTCTACTTGAGGTTCGTTCCAATCCCAACATAAACCTGTACGATTACCGTAGAATTGCAAACAGAGTGTTCCAATTCTTTTAGGATTTAAGTTTCAACTTAATCTCCGCATACTATACGGACAGTAATGGATTTTCGTCTCTTGTCTTATTGTGGCAGTACCGTAATCTACGTTTAAAGATTTTATTAGTCATATTTTTGGGCTAATTATTTTATTTTAATGATTGCCGGTCTAAATTCTGGATTGGTGAGAGCAATGGCGCTATCTGCTATCTTGCAATGACACTTTTTTGTGGGGAAGCGGTTGGTATGAATAGAAATTTAAGTAACGGTCTGTCTTTAGTATATCTTTCTGTGAAAATTTTATTGCGATTTTTAATAAGTGTAAGGTTAAAAACGTTGATTGAATTTTTTATTTCAATCTCTATAGTTGATATGAGTTGATTTTTTGTAAAACGTCTGGAATGAAGTTTTCTTCAACCATTGTAATACAATCACCTACGCATCTCTTGAAAAACAGAACCTCATACCTGATAGATTTGAATGTTTGTTCTTATAGTTCTTTCAACATCATTTGAGCGATTATGCTGGATAATGGTGGGTCCATGGCATATCGAAAAATTTGTTTATAAAATTTATCTTTTGTATTGGAAGTACATTTGACTCAAGGTTAATTCAATTCAAAATTCATCTATTGGTAGTACCTGTGTAGCTTTCAATTTGTTGCTATCTGTTTGTTATTTTATTAACTCAATTTGTGAGAATACTTGTGTATAAAGGCTTTACATCCACTGAAATTAATTTGAAATGTGGTTTTATGTTTATTTGATCAGTAAACTCTTTAAAATGCAAAGAATCTTCTTTGTAAAGATTGCAAGGACTGTGGGGCAGCACAATAAACACACTGTTCGGATTACTCTCCCCGCACAAAGTATTACATCGGTAACATCCACGCGCGAGCTAGATGCTTATGAATACATTTATATTAAAAAGAACAAAAACCTTCTGAATCGAGAAAAAGCGCCTCTGTCTTTTTCTGTGTTGATGGATTTATTATCCACGTATTCCCGAAACACGTGTCGTCCCGAATTAATCAATACTTTATGTGGGAGGAGTAACCCGAACAGTGTGTTCAATCTTTTTTGTAATAGCCATTCGTGAAAACCATGGGTTTTAAGCAATGAGAGGGATATTTTGATAGATTTCCTTGTGGTAGATTGTTTTTTCTTGATTGAAGTTTTACAAATTCCCTATAAACAATAGGTATTTGAAATCTTAAGAAAACGTTTCATGCATTGTCCCGATATAGTTGAATCTTTCATTTAATTGGTGTATGGAATATACAAGGTTTTTTATTATGTTTAGCCAAATTGCAAAATTTGTTATCTATGTTATGTGTTTATTTGTGTTAGAAATGATTGAATTTTACATATATATTCCTACAAAAAAAACCCAACGTCCGTATTGACATCAAAACAGATTGATTGTTTGTCTAATCTCCTTGAGTTATGTAATACTAAATGTTTATTCTATTACCTACCTAAGCAAAAAGGTGAGAAATTCTGGGATGAATGTAAATGCGAATTTCGAATCAACGTCGTAAAAATTTAAAATATGTTCGGCATTCCAAATATCGTACGTCAAACAAACATTATATTATTTATTTTATTGTTTCATCAAAATTTGCTATTTAATATTTACATATCTGATTATGATTTAGGTATTGCAATGGGCTTTTTCATTTCGGAAAATTTGCATGGGTCATGCGAGGAGGTATATGGATCTGAACGCCAACATCGTGTGTTAGTAAACAGTTCTATTATAGTATTTTAATGTTGAGCATTTTAGGTACAAGGAAAAAATATGGGAGAACGATTTTAATGCAAAGAAATTTACTGAAATTCGTCCTAAGAGGAAAGCACTAGGATTAAGTGTGATAGGAATGATACCTCTATATTAGAGTAAACCATTACCTTTTGAAAATGTGTATAAAGGAAATATGGTTCTTTCTTAGAAGATAGTATTCAGACTTGTGCCCAGTCTACAAAGATTTGTTGAATAATCAACTTAAAGATGCTGCGAAACTTTTCCATAAACCTACATAAGTTCAAAAAATTAGATTTACCCACACAACATATTCTGTAACATCAATAGTATTCCAACAATAAATCTTCGAGATTTGTCAAATTTGGTGACGAAGTAGTGACATGTAGTGACGAACTCAAGTCGCCTAACGATATGAAAGACATTAGGATGAAGTAAGATTTCACAAATAAAAATTCAACAAACCTCTTAAATCTCAAAGACATAAATTATGTTTTATTTTACAGATTCCTTTCGTGCTATAAACAAATTATGTTGCTAAGTGGATGCGACACACGCAACGCGTGCTCTGGTTGAAAGCTCTAGATAATGAGCTATGCCAAGAATGTTTTAATTGTATTCCGCTTCTCGGATTAAATTGACCATGTAAAGTATTCCTTTCCGTATGTAAAACAAATGCAGGATGTTTATATTATTAGGTACTAGCTTTCATTTTTTTATGTTTTAAAACAACTTGATTTACGACAGTAAAATAAGAGCGGGTTCTAATAAAAGCAATTTGAAACAAAAGGCAAAAATGATATGAAATTAAAATGAAGGGCATATTAGATAGATATAAAGATTACGTTCATGCAGATATAACAATAATTAGGTAGTCTATGGTTTGTGTATTTGTTTGTATTAGTAAGTAGGGATAAGGAGGACATAATTTTGTGGAAGACAACAGCTTGAAACGATGTGGTATTATATTTTAACAGCTGGTTATTTGATACGAAAGGAATTTTTCACAAAGCTTGTACTTAAGATTATAATGATAATTTATTGCTAAACAGATTTAACAATCCAATTACACCACAAGTAATATATACAAAAGTGAACTATATAGATAAACTTAATACCAACTAAGATCTAAATAAACTAAACATAAACAAAGAAAGATTTGAAATTTGGCATATATATTTATAGAAAGTGTAATAATGGAAAGCAGTTATTCCAAAGTGTAGCCAATGGAAATTCATATCGGTGGGTCATCTGATATAGAGTCAAAAGCATTGGGTATTCTATATACTGGACACCTTAGCATTATGTTAGTTTTGGGTTTTGGTACTTATAAAATGTGTTACAGTACCTGGTACAGGAAGGAGGTACTACAAAGTCGATGTAGCTTAGTAGATCAGGAGCATCAATGTTTTTATTTACGAGATTGTATAAGAATTTGATATCTACTCTGTTACGACGTAAATCTAAGGAATCCATATTGAACAATGTAAGTAAGGCCATATGACTATAACCTTCAAGTGGATATTCGCCTAGTAGTTTGTAATATAAGTACCTTAAGAGGTTTCCTTTTACTTTTTCAAATACATATGAATGGTACTTATAAGAAAGTGACCAGAGATCACGGAGGCATTTTCTAATTTCGAACGAATAAAACTGAAGTAAAGAAATATTATTGGTTTGATGGTGGGGAAGGGTTTCGTAATACGAACAATAAATCCCAAAGTTCTCAATGCGGAAGTAGTTATTGAGGAGATATGTTCATCGAAGGATAGCTTAGAGTCGAAGACAACTCCAAGATCTTGAATTGATGACTGTCTGGCTAAGCTGTCATTGTCGATATGGTAGGCGTAGTGTAATGGATGAACCTTGCGAGTGTAGCTTACAGCAGTGCATTTACTCACATTCAAGCTTAACCTGTTTTTAATACACCATGTTTGCAGTGTGTTTAACTCGCTTTGCAAGTGGACACAGTCAACAACTGAGTGAATAACATTGAAGAGCTTTAGATAATCACCAAAGAGCAATTTACGATAACCAAGCATATCACATATATATAGTAAATAGGAGAGGTCCTAAATTCGTTCCTTGAGGAACACCAGATGTAGGGTAACCATGTTGCAATTCCTGACCCAGATGAGCTACATAATGCTTCCTATACGTTAGACATGACGACAACAAGGTAACCAGTGATGTGGAGAATCCAACTGCATCCAATTTCTCGACCAGTATAAAATGGTCAATGCGATCAAGAGCCTTATGAAGATTAATAGAGATTATGTGTGGATAACAGTTGGCAGAAATGAAGTTTAAGATTGTGCACATCAGTTCCATAGGTAATTTTGTTATAAAGATAATCAGGCTGTCGCGAAATTATGATAATACAAACATGCTGAGTGAAGCAATCTTTTGTTCTCCATACTTAGCAGTCTTCACATCCTGATCCCTTATGCAATGTGATAAAATACTAGACATACGTACATATAATAATTCAGAATAAATATAAATAATTTTCTTGGTATTGCCTGAAGACTAGGCATCTTAATATTAAAAAAAACAGTTTCAAATACTATTATATATGTAGTACATTTTTTTCACAATAATCACTTACAAGTCGTTTTGTATGTATGATTTCCATACTTCTTTATTTACCAAAGCCTGCGTTAATAGGTCTAAACCCATTAAATTTTATATATCCAGGTAGAAATTTTAGATTTTATATATGATCAATTCTAATTTTAAAGTAACAGAATATTTTTATCTATGATAATATGAACACGTTTGTTTAGTTCTTCGAATTTAATAGATAATTGCCCTGCGTAATCTAAACAATAAGTTAACCTTTTCATGTTTCATCTAATTATATAAAAATCTATATATAAAATAAACATAGTATAAGTGCAATAGACAATAGTTTAATTGATAACCTTACAGATAGTTTCACGAGATCGTATAAGATTAAGTGCCTTTGGATTATAACTTTCAATTTACTATTCTATGTTAAGTAGCGTTATATAGGAAACTGACATATGTCATATGCTGTCTTGTAATTACATAAATTTTATTCGTTTTTGCAGTTACTTTTGCAGATTCTTATGTATCGTCACTAATACTAATTACAATTTTTATATTTTAGAATTAAGTACTATACTTCCTTAAGTATTTTAGTGTGTTACATATGGCAAAACATGCTGTCTGCCTTTTTTTTCAAAATGCACTTTTTGCAATTAAATGGCCGCACATAAAGTATAAAGGATTTAGTTGTCAACACTTTGTAGTATAAATAGCTATGCCTATGATACAACCAACAAATCTATATCCACCATTATAAATACTTCTCGGAAAATTAGTAAATATTGCAAGGGCTGTGGGGCAGCACAATAAACACACTGTTCGGATTACTCCTCCCGCACAAAGTATTGATTAATAAATGAATTCGGCTATTCGACTTGATAATGGGAATCCACGTATTCCCGAAACACGTGTCGTCCCGAATTAATCAATACTTT
>JARFOC010018137.1:0-10317 GCA_031763485.1 Osmoderma eremita
AGGAGTTCTTCACTCATCGAGGTGGTAAGGGTATTTTTTATTATTTTTTACTATTTTAAGCCACCGTATCCTATTTTTTATTTTATATTAATTTGGTTGTTGTGCTATTAGAAAACTAAAGAAATTTAATTAGATTGAGTCAATGGTTTCACCTAAGATTGAGACGTCGAAAAGTAAGGAGTTTAATGTATTACTTTCAATGTTATATCAAGCAAGATTCGTAACAATAACACTTTTCTTTACTCTAAACACATACAATATCACAAAATCTCAATCCCTTCAAGTGTCAATCGCAGTGTTTACAGAAATAATAAATATTGTAAGTGCTGAAATCAACTCTCTCGTTATGCTATGTTTTGCTTCATGAAACAAACCATATTATTTAAATCCGTAGATGCTCTAAATTTGAAACAAAAGAAGATCGGACCAACGTTCATATAACACATTTTCTTAGAATTTCATTAACAAAGTTTGTCATAGAGCTAACCAATCACGACGTATATCAAAATATATATGGAAGTTTAAGTAAGGTTTACATGATAATTCAAACATTGATGGCACTTGTCATCCAGTTGATGTAGGCTGAACTTCTAGTGTATACGACGGGGAAAGCTTGACCGCTTCCACCGGCGTGGCTGAAGGAGGCAATGCCACCGTGGGCTCTGTCCATTTGGAGGACCATTGGGCTGCCAGAGTCAACGCTGCAAGTATCTTGTACAGAGACGCAAACTTGTGCAGTGCCAACCAAACTGCCCCAAGCAGATTGGCAAGCGGCGTTGGTGAGGGTAGTGCCGCTTATTTGCTGGAGATAGTTTGGAAGAGGACCGTTGGCGTGAAGTCTAGCCCATCCGATCAGTAAAACGGAAACTGAGCAGTGCAGCATATGCGGAGATTGGAGCACTTATAACAGTAAAATATAAAAAAAACCATATAATTCTTTTATTAAAGAATGAGCGAAAAGCCCAAACTTTATTTACTATTACTCAATATTAACGTAATTTACATTTCGAACATGTCTTTAGGAATTGGGGTATTACAGAATTGCATATAATATCAACGTAATGATTATTAAAATGGATAGTTTGTGAAAAATAAATTACTGGAATGGAATCTAGAGTGTTTAGAAACATGTGTTGAAGGTATGTACGTAGGTGTCACTGTTCCATATACATACATATATAAATATTTAGATATGTAAGTCCCTACTTCCATTTATTAAATATATAAATATAGGCTGTTTCACTTATTTTATATCTTTATCTTGTGTAGGTCCATATTTATAATACATTTACATAGATAGACAAAGATAGACAAAGAAAGGTTTGATGTTTTGAACGAGGGTGAAATAAAGTAATTGATCCCTGAAATTGGAACTCGAAGAAAATTCATGAAAAAATATTCACTTAAAAAAGTATCCCACTAGTGAGCATTACTCAACGTACATTATTTCACTTGCATTTCTGAGCTATTACATTACAGGCAACAGATATACTTTCAACATCTTCGGCATCACTATGGTCTGATAGCGAAGAATACCATCCGATACCTCACGAAAATACAGCTACGTCATTCCTACTGTACCATATACAAAAAAGTTTGAGCCATATAAAGTTGAGTATAGTACAGAAAAGAAACTAATAAATTTTAAAAACAATGCTTTCAGCACTTCCACAGCACATAAAATAAATTTTGTTGTTTTCAACGACTACAATGTTTGAAATGTTAAGCATCTTTTTTTGGGTAGTTTTGTGTGCTGAATTTGTTTTTTTGTTTATGGTTACAAAAAATAAAATACTTTCTAAATAATATACCATAGTTGAAACTCTACGTGTTATTGACCTGAGAAAACGTATATTTAAAAAAGTATTATTACAAGAACTATCTACATTATTTTACATTGAGAAAAGGTTCATAGTACGAGAGTGTCTTAATTATATAAAACAATTTTCTATGTTTCAAATAATTGTTCCTTTTATTAAAGAAATTTGGAAAAAGCATCATTACAACAATTACATTATTTTACATTAAGAAGAAATACATATCGGAGTTTCGTCTTAAATAATTCCTGTCTTATAAAATATTTTCTTGCTTCAAGTTGACATTCACTTACATACATTGGAATTGTCTATAACTAAAAACACCATTGCATCCAGACAATAGAATACTTTCAAGAATATAATTTGTTTGATGCAAACCAATAATTCAGTGAATTATAGGCCAAAATGCCAGAGTACAATACCCTTATTTTTATTTTATCTTTTTGATTACTACGCGAATGGTTTTGCGATAAGCTGCGCGCTAGTATCAACCCAATAATCCACGCAAGACTTGCCCTCAATGGCCCTTTAGATTGTTGCATTATTCACTACCTCCAATACCGTGCAGGTAAACTCATAAATAATTTAAGGTAAGGCGCATGCATCAATTGTGTATCGAAATTGCGCAAATAGTATTTATCACGTCGCATTATCGACGACAGAAATCATCCCCGACACGGAATAAAATTCCTTCGCCGTACAATAAATTACGCGACTAGTCACCTCGCAGATAGATAAAATGAAGCCTGAGTCGCGGCCATAAATCCTGACCGTCGATATTACTCCCTCATGTATCGTTGCGTCCGTGATATATAGAACGAAGCCCAGGTAACGTAGCGTTCACAGCGCGCATCTCGGCTTCGATCTAGGCGTAGAGTAGCGTCGTCCGAGTTCGCGAAAAGGCTATTAATTTTCTGGCGAAAGTTACACGGCGCGGTGCTTTTATAATTACTGGAGATTAGGATAATCAGTCAAGCGAAATTATTTAAACCAACGTCGTTCACATTGCTCCGACGCGCGTGAAACTTGAACCGGCTGAGGAATTAAGTTTTTAGTTACATACTTCTAAACTATTTGGACCGTCTGGGTAGAACTTGAAATTTAATTTTAGAATTCCCTTTTTAGCTGAAAAGTATTGGAATTAATAGAATATGAAAAAAAGCTCGTGAAAATGAAAAATGTTTTTGTGGAGTCTCATACAATTTTTTTTGCGAGGGTGAAAATGCATTATACATCTTCAGGTGAGGGAGGAAGCTCGCCCAGTGCGTGGGACTCGCACCCACTAAAAACGCCCTCTCTTCTGAACAGGTATCCCCCTCGTTATCGTTTTTCACATTCCTTCAAGGTGATGTCCCGTATTTATCGTCTAAGCGCTTCTGTCATTGCCTCTCGTTTCCCGTTTTCAAAATTCTTCTTATATATAAGGAAACCCTCTATAGCGGTTCAGTTTTTGCCTCTCCTTTTTCAGTTTTTAAATTTTTTTCTATACATGACGAAAACTTCTGCCAGGAGTTTCAACTCCTCACCATCTTTTCCATTATCATTTCCGGTGTCAGTGGTCCAATATCTCTTTTCAAGTCCCCTCTTTCCACATTCCATCGCGAACATTCAATGAATGTATGATAAGCGTCGTCTCTCTCACTGTCCTGTTACTGACAGGAAGCACTATCCACTTTCCCCATTTTATATAGGTAATCGTGAAAGTACCCATGTCTAGACAGATACTGTGGCAGATAGTACTCTGGCTCTCCATGCGATCGTTCCAGATTGACAGATCTTTAATCAATCTGGCTCTCCATCTGCCTGTGATACCCGCATCCCATCGTTCTTGCTAGAGTCGTTTGTTGCGTTCTTTCGCTTTCCGTCTTACAGTTGCCATGCCCACTTCTCCTTTATTTAGGAAAGTATATATTTTTTCTTTGGCTAGTAAATCTATGGGTACTGCTATCACTAGGACAGCCGCTTCCGAAACGGCAGTAGTCTCATGAAGATTGCTGCCGATTTCTTTCCAGATAGCTTTGGCGCTTTCTTGTCTTCTCCAATGCTTTTCTAAAGGCTCTGCAACTGCCGATTCCAGGAATATAGTCGCGGCCGTTTCCATCGTTGCACAGAAAGCGTTTGGGTGTATTAGTGCAGTCCTTTTTGAAGTATCCATTCTCTCCACACTTTATGCAAAGGCCTTCTCCTTTCCTATCTGACTCGGTGCATTTGGCTTGCTGGTGACCATAGCCAAAACATCTGTGACATCGAACGACTTCAAATCTTTTCTTAGTAGGTTGTAAGGTTGTATTGACCATGGCTATCCAGTTATTCACAAATAAATTGCGTAAGCGTGACGAGTTTGGTTACTGTCGATAGTCCATGGACAAAATCATTTTGATAGGGTGAAATAAAAGCTTTAGTGTTGTTAAATATGCAGGAGTATATTATGTTTTCAAAAACTTTTGCAAAATTTGAGAGAATTGATATGGGTCTATAATTCCCCACCCTAGCCTGAATACAGGACAAATTCTTCTTTGCAGCCAACGCGAGGGAAATTCAGTTGTCCTAATCGAGAGATTAATTATAGATGCTAAGGGTTTAGCTAAAGCAAATCTTGCATCCCTCACGATCATGCTTGGAATTAGAACATGAACGCGGGAGAATGCTGTATCTCCCGCAGTGACGACAAAATTTGAGATACTTATATAGGAGTTTCCAGTTATAACGAAATTTACATCACAAAAGAGCCGTCAAGTATTGAATGTCACATCACCGTTCGAACGCCGCGCCGCTGGAGCGCGACAAATATGAAATTAAAACGATCAACGTACCATAAAATAGGTATGTATAACACTGTACTGAGAGAGCGCCCTTTTTGATATTGAATATTCTTCACTCAGCTCTTCGTGAAACGAGGACGAGGGAGCGAATATAATTGGCGAAATCTATCTTTGCCTCGGTGCTTGAAAAGGGAGCACTAATTATTTTTAGAGAGTCGGGACACGTTTTCGTCGGGGATTTTCGGTTTTTTCAAAATGAAATTACGAGTTATTCATTTTGTGAAGAAATAAAATCGTTGATTTTTCCAGGGTTCCTGATTCAGAAAATATGAAGTAGAATCTAAAGAATTGTGCATAAATACTTAAAATAAATATTAAACCGCTTTTTCTTCGTTGATAGATAGATGGAATTTCGCTATTCTGAAAATTTTAAAATTCTTGCTTTAATGTATATGTTATGGATACTGAAACAGAAAACAAATTCTGATAATGCATGAAAAATGTATATGCAAGCATAACGATAGGATTTATTTCAATGAATTTATCTGAATTCATACATATAAAAGTAGAAATCCTCGCTACAATAGTTTTCAATTTGAAGGGCATCATGCGAGGTGTGTAAATTACGTAATGAGACTGACAACGTAGCGTTTGATATGGCAACACGGGAAGTACAGGACATGGAGGGGCGACAAGTGGACATTGTAATACATGTTCAATGCAAGTTTGCACTCGATCAAGTCACTTTGTTGTCCGTTGTCTTTTTTTTCCCATGAACTCGGATTTCGTAGTGCGTTCTACAAATGAAAGACATTAATTTCGAGCAACGGTGTGCTATCAGGTTTTGCTTCAGACTTGGGCAAAGTGCAACAGAAACTTATGCAAAACTTCAGCAGGTCTGTCAAAACCCCAGGTTTATGGTCGTTTAAGGCAATTTCAGATGGAAGAGAGTCGATGGGAGATGATCCCCGCAGCGGAAGGCCTTCAACTGCAAGAACTGATGGCAATGTCGACAAAATCCGCGATGTTGTGCGTTCAGATCGCCGGTTGATGGTCAGAAAGATAGGGGAACAGTTGAATTTGTCTCACACCATCGTTCATCAAGTTTTGACCAATTAATTCGGAATGAGAAAGATTTGCTCGAAAATGGTTCCAAAAAACCTTTTGCAGCAACAAAAGCACATCAGGAGGGAAAGATCCCTCGACCTTTTGGAATCGATTGAAAATAATGAAATTTTTTTGGAACGTGTCATTACTGGTGATGAGAGTTGGGTGTTCGAGTATGATCCGGAAACAAAACGCTAGAGCATGGAATGGCACACTTCAGGCTCTCCAAAGACCGAGAAAGCGAGAATGGGCAAATCAAAAAATCAAGAGCATGCTGATTTGTTTCTTTTATAGTCAGGGAATCATTCACAAAGAGTTAATCAACATTTTTACCGAGAGGTTCTCGGAAGACTTCAAAAAGGAGTCATGCATGTGAGAGCAAACATCAAGAACGATTGGATCCTGTATCATGACAACGCGCCTTGTCACACAGCAATTTCCATAAATGGGTTTTTGGTCAGTAAAAATATTTCTGTGGCTTCTCAGCCTCCTTATTCACCCGACTTGAGTCTTTATGACCTTTTCCTCTTCCCAAGATTGAAAATTCATCTGAAGGTACGTCATTTTGGGACACTCGAAAACATTCAAACGGTCATAACCGACCAGCTAAAGGCGGTTTCAATATCCGAGTTCCAGCACTGCTATGAGGAATGGAAGAACCGTCTCCAACGCTGTGTCGATTCCCAAGGGAGTTATTTTGAGGGAGACAACGTTCAATTGTAATTATATTCAAATAAAAATATTTAAAATTATCGGTCTCATTACTTAATTTACACACCTCGTAGTTGTAATGGAAATATATTAATAGCAAGAATGAAGTACCAAACGATATAAAATAATAGGATATGGTCGCTTGAAGTAGTAAAAAATTAAAACAAAAATACCCTTACCACCTTCAATCGTGGAGTGAAAAACTCCAGATGTGTATTTCGGCAACTAAGTTGCCATCCTCCATGTTTATCCGTAATATGCTAAATCCATCGCTGTATTTGTTTATACCTGTTGTGTTTACAATCCACAATATATTACTTGTTGTTTATTTTTCATTGCAACAATACTTACGCCTGATGTGTTAGATAATAGACATATTATTATTAAGTAGGTTGTTGCGGTTTGGTGAGCCTGACAAAGTACGCTTAATCAACCGGATCGGTCGAGTAGTGTATATAGACATAGATTATAAGAGGGAAATTAGTGTTATTCAAGTAGTCTTCTGTGTGTGATGGCAACTTAGTTGCCGAAATACGTATTTGGAGTTCTCCACTCATCAAGGTGGTAAGGGTATTTTTGTTTTAATCTTTTACTTGACGATGTTAAAAAATCGTATTAAATTTGCTGTTAAAATACTTATCGTTCGCCTTTGTTTTATTTGCTGATTCATGCTGACAGTAGGTCTAGACGGTTTTTTAAGCGTTTTATGAGCATGTAATGAAAGTATAACGTCTCTCTTTACTGGGGATTACGAATAAAAGTTCTAGTCAAATGAACACTTAAAGTATTAGTATCAAAACAATTGATTTTAAGTGCCTAGAGAACATTCATGGCGTAGAACACAAGTTTTAATAGTTAATTTGAAAGCAAACAAAAAGTCCATTACGATATGAGAAGTTTTGTTAGAGGATTGGTACATTGAACTAAAGGATTTACTATCTATTGTCATGATCTGGTTGATTGTTTCTTATTTTCATTATTTAATTTTCCTTCTTTTACAAATATCCTATAAACTATTAACAGCCATTCGTATTATACATGTTTGTTTGTTATTCAAAATATAACAACCGCCTGTCATAATTTATTCAATTTACCTTCTTGGGGTTTCAAATGTTACTTTATTTTACCATCATAAACTTTTTTTAATTTTATTAAGGGTTGTTATAAGTATTGTTTGTTTGTCAAGACGTTTATAATATAGTGAACTGCTTAGTAACACTTTTCCAAGAAAGGCATGTAATAAGACGCCTCGAATAAATTTTGGAAATTCCAGCAACACGGATTAGGATAAACCGTATTGTAAAAATTGCACGGCTTTGAACAGATCCTTCCGTTCGATAAATTTGTTTACTACATTGCATTATAAGTATTTTATGTACCTTTTTATGTACTCATGTTGTATGGATTTATGATTTTATGCATTTTATATATTGTGCGTAGGTTTTGCAACTCTGATTTGGCCCTTGGGCAGTTATATTACTTTCCAGAGATTCTTCTTCGGAAGCAAGAGACGAAAAGTTAGTTCCGAATCAGCGTTGCTCACCAACAACACATAAGAGTTCCGCATTAGCAGACATTCCATGAAAGAAGTTAAAGAGTACGAAGAATCAGTGAACTTAAATCTGGATCAGAGAAATCAAAGGAAATTGGAAAAGAGAATTAAAAAGAGCGTTGAACACAAAAATTTGCGTAAAATTTGGGTAATTAAGGCATTTACGCAAACTTCTATAGTTTCATCTAATTTCGTATTGCGTTAACTTCCAAATCTCATGTCCTATTTAAATAAATTAAAATTTCAATTGTTTGTTCCTGTGGTTATCCAGTTACTTCTAGTGAATGCAACCAAAGAACCGCTACTTAAGTAAGATACTTTGATTTTAATAGTTGGTACAATTTTGTTAGGTGAGAGTCTGTTTACTAAACATACTTCAAAAATACAAGACGTGATTATTTTGGTTATTTTAAGAATATTTTGTCCTTTGATGGTTTTCTCGGGGGCGCTTTATTTCGAAGATACAGGGCGGCAAAGGTTTTTCGACAAAAATAATCTGTTATTACCGAATATAATATGTAAGCTTCTTAATCTATAAGAATTGCTGAAAATTAGTATCAGCAGCTAGGATGCGTGATTCCATTCTTCCTGTCATTTACTGCTGAACTCTTTCAAAAACAGCAAGGTTTATTCTTATTGTATTACACTCGGGTTACAGAAACCTAGAACCTGTAATAATAGATACCCTCCACCAAGAAGATGATATAGTATTGATAGCTAAAACAAGGGATAAAGTGCAGAAGTTAGTTGAGGTGCTGCTTAAGGAGGTTGGTTGGAGGTTGAGGTGAGCTTTATAAATAGTAACAGTATATGAATACCTAGGCAGCATAATTACTGAGGATGGAAAGATCCATAATGAAATAGCACACAGTGAAACAAAGTCGACAAGAATATACTACTCACTCAACAGAAGAATATTAGGATTAGAAATATTGATATGGAAAGAAAACTTAAAATATTCTATATGATCACAATACCAGCAATGCATATGAAAGCTGGGTGCCACGAAAAAAGAAACATGAAGCTAAAATAAATGTTATGCAAATGAAACATCTAAGGAAGATTGCGGGGAAAACACAATGGAACAGGATTAGAAATGAAATTATATTAGAAATAACAAAACAATAGCCAATTAAGAACATAATCGAAAATCGAAAAACGTCAATTAAGTTGGTATGGACATCTAATAAGAATGGAACCCGATAAACCTGCTGAGAAATATTTGAATTAAGAAAGCAAAAAGGGAAGCAGAAAGGGAGCCCAAGGAAGAAGTGGGTAGAACAAACTGAGGGGATTGGAAGAAGGAGGGGAAAAACACAAGATGAAATGAAATCGCTGGCAAAGAATAGGAGCGAGTGGAAAAAATCGGCATTAGGGCCTCTAAATCCCTAATCTAACGTAAAGGCAAAAAGATGTGAGAATAAGAGAAGAAGAAGTATTACCAACTTTAAGGTTTCCTTAATCTTCTATATTTTCCGCTTGAGTAGATTTTAGATGATCTTACATAAAAAATCCAACAACAGATTTAAGCTCGGAGGTCGAGCAAGTCAGAAGTGAGGTCCATCTTGCCCATTCCAGCGGTCCTAATATGTTTTATTTAAAACTGACGAGTAACCATATTAAAATGCGCTGGTGCACCATCGTGCATAAACCACATTACATTTCTCGTTGCCAATGGTATTATCCTCTAGAATGATAGATAGCGATGTTCCAAAAAATGTCTATATAATTCAGTAGTAAGTCTTGCTACTATGAAAACCGGTCCAATCAGGAAACGTTCAAGAAAAACTGATTTAAAAATTGTCTTCGCGTATTTCATTCGGGTTTCCTTCAGCTCACATGGTTATTGCGAGAATTATTTGCACTTGAGAACTTTGCCTCATCGACAGAAAGCATCAGCCTCAGTAGTTGAAGGATGTGAACCAATGTTTTGTAGAAGCCATTGACAAAATGCAACACGCGGAGGAAAATTAGCAGGAATAAGTGCCTGAACGCGTTGAATGTGGAATAGGTACAACAAATGCTGTTTCGAAATTTTCGACACGGACCCATTAGTAAAAAATAAATCTTGAATGCGGGATGGGTCCTTTGTCAGAAAAAGAACCTTTATTTAGTAGAGCGAGTAGTAACGAAATAGTAACGAACTCGCTCTACTAAATAAAGATTTGAAATACAGCCTACCTGAACGCAAAATTCAAACAGAAGAAATAATTGCCGGTATTGAAACCTCCATCAGAAGTTTCAATGATTCTCAAAAATGCTTCATAAGAGCAGCCTGCAAAACTCAGATTAAAGACAACATAAATCACTTAAAATACAAAACAACTAGCGAGTTTGAAACTATCAAAAGTCTCCGATCTAAAAACTG
>JARFOC010018148.1:0-10316 GCA_031763485.1 Osmoderma eremita
TTTCCAAACAGGTATAAATATAATACTAAGTTTAAATGTGTTCGTTCTCTTATATACATCTTTATTTTATTCCAGGAATAATAATTACCAACCCATCCCTACCACTTCTTTATCAAGTTCTTGGGGAAAGATTTTGTACAAAATTTATTTTGACTTACAGACTCAACCAGGACGTTCTTGAAAAATTTTTTGGTGCTATCCGAGCCAAGGGAGGTCTTCATGACCATCCAGATCCGCTGGACTTTAGATATCGTTTGCGGTCATCTATATTAGGCAGGAACGAAGGATCTCTTTCAGCATGTGGTAATGTTGAAGAAGATAATACCCCAGATTTGTCTTCTGGTGAAGTAAATTAAAGAGGGAAGTGTTTTTCGCGCCTTATTGAAGCGGAATCTGAACAAAAAGAGATTCTGATTTTAAAGAATCAGAAGACACTGCATATGATGGCTTAGAAAATCTTGCTGGTTTCATTTTCAATAAAGTACGTGAACCAGGATGTTTCCTTGCAAGTTCTAGTGAGGCGTCTTTTTCTTGGATTGACCACCTGAATGAAGGTGGTTTAACTAAACCAACACCAGAATTTATGGTTCAGCTACAACATTTGGAAATTCTTTTTAATAATGTTAATTCAGATGGTATCCTAATTTCAAAGGATTACTTAAAAAAATTATTAATCAAGTCTACAAGCGTTACATGCAGTCAAAAATCTAAAGAATTACTTTTTAAAAGTAGAATGTTTTTCAGGATGAGACACTTAAATAAAGAATTGGCAAATTCTTTATTAAACAGGAAAAGAAAATTAAAAAAAGATTACTAAATAAGGATCATTTGAGTTTTTGGGTTTTTTAAGACTTGTTATTTTACAAAATTAAAATGTGTTACTAAATTCGAGCAATATTTCATATACCTGACGGTTAATTGCCCATGTACATGTACTTTCATAAATTACTTTAATAATTTAGGTTACAAAAATTATCTATCAGGAATATTGCGGGGCTTTCAAGACGTACTTCCTGTAGTGCTTGCTTCAGTTCTTTGCGTATACTTACTCTTACGGCTGTATATATTTTTGAAATTGCGATGTATGTAAAGATTAAATTTTCTTCAAAATGTTTTTTACAATTTAAATAAATTTTATGATTTTGTTTATACTTAGCTTACTTAAATTTATAAATAGGTAATTTTGTAACTTAATGTTGATTTATATTACTGTTTTGTTGGCACACAGGGAATTTGTATTTAATTTATTATTTATGTGTATTGGTCTTATTAATGTTTGTTGACCTTATCTCATACCTGTATGGTCTGCGAGATTAATAAACTATTATTATTATTAAATTAAGAAATCTATCAGAAATATTCTAGGACATTCCACAGAAATCGTATTGTTTCTTGGAATTTCTGGTATTATTTAATCTTAATTTTCCTATGTTAAGTGTTTTGAGTGAACTTTTATTTATCTCCGAAAATATCCATTTAAAATAATAGTAATTCAAATTCTTCTGTATATACATTATAATTCATTAAAATAATACGTCAATAAATATATGAAAATACAAGTTCTATTGCTTTTTTATTTATTGCATTATCAAAAAAACATGACTAAAACTTTTTTCCTTATATTTTGTTATTACTTTGATCTCCTAGAGCAAAATTTTGTTTGATTCATATACAAATTAGCACGTTTGCCGGCAGCAGTTAGTAACCACATGATCTCATGCGCGAACTTGACCAAAATCGGACCGGCAAGTGTCTTACCTTTACAGTTATCATTCGCAAACACACAGTCGCACTTGAATCGTGCTAAAGTTAACAGTGATTTCTAATTGCAACCCACTCTTTATGTGCAAGAACCCATTACCCGTAAGTATTTTCTTTGAGTTTTTATAATTTAGTTTCCATATTCAATTGACTAGAGTTAACCGAGGAGCGGAAGGCATATGAGTGCGAGATAATTTGAGACAATATTAGAACAATCTGATTGCTTACATGAATAGATAATTATTATCATTCTTCCAGAATACCTACCAGTGTACACATTGCTTCATTCACGCTCTTCGAATTGTGAAGTTTAGCATCCAATTTGAAATTTATAAAAGGTAAGGTTAATTGTTATGCGTACTTAAACGAAACGTTTAGAGCTATAATATTAGAACGGGTCGACGCCGGCGTTCACGTGACATACCTCCTACCTCGGGCGTGATCTAACGGAAGAAACGCGATAGACAAATTCCAACAAAATATTCGTACTTTGAATCTTAAGCATTATTAATTATAGGTTTTGATTATTATTATTAAACTAAAATATTTTCATTTTATTAATAAAACTGGAAATGAAACGTGTATCGTTAAAATGAGCTCACTTATGTATTTTCATTTATTATACACGAAGACTTTCCCAGGATAACGAAAGTTTAACCTTCAATTTTAAATTTATATAAACGTATGTATTTTTTAATTTTCATACGTTGGATCCTTGGAAATTATTGATTATAAATTTTGACTAAACTAAAATATTTTCATTTTATTAATCAAGCCGAATAATACACAGTACTACTCACCTAGTTTGATCAATATCACACATCATTTCATATAAACAACACTCGTAATCATTTACATTTAGCACGCGGCACATATTTTCTTTGAATTAATAAAAACACATGATGCTTCGTTGGCAGGCAACTTAGTTTACTAAACAGTTAAAGTAATATTTTTTCTTTGTTTCAGCATGGCTTCATTAAAAAACAATCAGTCTTTCTCAAGACTAGTCGAGGTAACTCGAGCCAAACTCCATGTCATTATCGATAACACTGAATCTATCGAGCCTGAAATAAAGGAATATGGAAAGCATATTCGCGCCATGTACGCGATGTTAAAGACAGCAATAACCACCGCCGATAAACAGCATATCGCCACCTGTATAACACTGATGTGTAGTTTTCGTACCAGGAGGAAAGCTTTGCGAGGATCTGTTGGTAGGGGTTACAGGCCGTCACATCCCAACCGTGCGAATTATGCAAGCAACCGCGTAAAATGGGCGGAATTACAGTCAGCTTTCGTCAGTAGAGTTCGCACTGGTGCAGTGGTAAACCTCCAACACAAAGATCCAGTTTAATTCTTGAAGGATGCTCAAGCTATGGTCTGCCGCCGAATTAAGAACATCCTTAAGAAGGAGATAGCTGTTAAAGTGAACACCGTTCTATGTGGCGCATTCACTATAGTCAAGGGAGACGAGCAAATTTATGAGTTGAAATATGTGAAAAGTAAAAACGCCCCCACATACCGAGACAGCAACATTGAAGAATGGTTTAGTGAAAATATTAAAAATCCTCTTTTAAATGAACTTGAGGAATTTCAGGAGAAAGATAGTGGGTGGGCGCTTAACGCAATTCTTAACCTGCAAGTTAACATAAATAAATTCACGCGTCAAGTTGGCTCTTCGTACATTGAACTTCCGAAGGCCATCAAATTAAAACATGCATGCATCAATGAATGAAGATGAAGCATGCTTCGCCTGGTCAGTAGTGGCAGCGCTGCATCCTGCTAAAGAGAACACACAACGTATTTCCAATTACCCATATTATCAACAAAATTAAGATCAACAGAAACACAACGAGGTGGTGAGCAAGTACATGACAATATATGCGCTCAATTAAAATATGCACGTGAATTTTCAATGTAACCCTGGACAAATTCTGTCCAAGGCCGCACGTGTATTTGCGCTAGGTTCAATATGTCTATTTACAAACACCGAGTTGAAATACAGTAGGCAACAATTTGAATTTCGGATATCCAAGGTTCATCACATGGACCGTACATTAGGTTTCATTACCAGTTAATGGGCGCTTTGCTAATATTTTGACAAGATATGGTACGAGAAACCAAGAGTAGTGATTAGTTTATGCTAACATTGAATTTATTTATGCAAAATGACGTGAAATTATTATCAACATTAATAGGAATGTCACTGAACTTATTAACTTTAAATCAAACAACTCTAACGGGTCTAAAGAAAAGCTAAACTTCGTGTCGTTGATCTAATGAATTGTCTCTATCGGTCGGTCTATGGCTTGATTCCTAGTCTGTGTCAGTGGTATGAAAAATGGTGTCGCTGTCAGGGCGTTGGCGTCGAGAAATGTTACGTTAAATAAATAAATGATATACTTATCTTTTGCAGAAGGGGAGGGAGCGGGTGGTCGTGGATTCCTCAGCTGCTGCTGCATCGTCGTGAAGAAGCAGACTGGGATCAACAAGTCGTGGTGTTTCCAATATCGGTACGGGACGCCTTCGATTTCAGAATCGCTTGTAGAAAACAGTAAGGGATAGTCTCAGGGATTCTTCGGGAAAGTTTGCAACTCTGTCTCCACAAACCAGCAGAGTTACACGGTATAGGCTGTTACGTTTTAAACGCCGCTGAACTAATTATGGTAATATTTAGCGCGATTCTCATCTACACGTATTACTGCGAGAGCGCGGCCTTCTTGGTTCATATGCACTCGAGGCTAATTGCATTTTCACGTGTGCGAACTGTCCCTCTTCTACGAATCTCTATGATTAAATTTCGGCGTCATCCGACATAATTGGTCGACCTGAGTCACGCGGCCGCATTTAAATGAACAGCAATACGCGACGCATGAGATCGACAATTGATCGACTAAGGGATGCACCTCCTTGCGTAGGAACTATTGCTTTTCCCGTAGTAAAAAGAAGAGACCGATCGACAAATTTTTGTTTGTTTACGTGGACATACTGTACGCAGCTTAGAATGTACACGTTCACAACAGTCATTATTCTTTCGCGAACAAACACTTCGCGGCAACTTTTTTTGTGCGCGTATGCCGCACAATGTCCTTACTCCATGCTTCTGCAGCACCAGGATCTGTTTCAGATCAGGTGATACGCCCCAAACCATTATTCCATAAGTTGCTCTGCCATGGAAATTTGCATAATATACTAGTTTTGCTGCTTCGTGTGTTACTTGCTCTTTAATTCTTCTTATTGTACATATTGCCATACTTAAGGTGGATGTGAGCGAAGATATGTGTTCTGACCAACTTCGTCCACCGTCCATTATCACTTCAAGAAAGCTCGCCACTTGCCCCCGAGTGCTTAACGGGAAGGTAAGTACTTGTGATTTAGTTTCGTTTATTTTTAGTTTGTTGGCTTCGCACCACGTTTTTGCTGCTGTTAGTGTACCATCCTTACTTTGATGTATCGTCGGCATATAAACATACTTTGCCCTGGATAATATGTCAGGTAGATCGTTCATGTATGTTATGAAAAGTACAGGTCCCAAAATTGATCCACACATTCGATTGAAGCGGCACTAGATGTGAAGTTCCGCCAGCTAGACTTGAGTTCCATCGTGAAGGTAATACTTCAATAATTTCTGTGCTATGCCTCTCATTCCGTAGTATTCCAGTTTTGAAAGTAGACTATGCGACACAGTGTCAAACGCCTTACTGAGATCGCACAGAACCATCTCCACACATTCCCGATGACCGTTTGCAGCAAAAACCTCTTCCACAGCTTCGGCAAAGGCTGTTATGATGTATTTGCCCGATCTATATCCGTGCTGCGGATATAGATCGGGATCCAAGAAGGAGACGACCCTTCTACATATCACTGTTTCAATTACTTTGGAGAAAACAGGTAACAAAGATATCTGCCTGTAATTCTCCTATTTTTCCTTCTCTCCTTTTTTTGTACACAGGTACCACTCTTGCTATCTTCATTTTCTGTGAGACAATCCCTTCTGTTAAGCAGTGATTAATAATGTTTGACAAGAGCTGAGAACTTTTTCTCCGGAGATATCTTTTATCAAAGCTGTAGTCATCCCGTATATATCCTTAATTTTCTGTATTTTTAAATTGCTGATGATGTTTGTTATTGCTTGCAGGCCCACTGGTTGAAAGTAACATGTATTCATGTTATTAATGGATCCTCGTCATTACTATTGATATCTTTATCTATGCTCTCGCCAATTTGCACAAAGTACTTATAGAAGTCCTCCGCTGTGAGCTCCATTTGGTCACAGGAGTCAGTTTCTCTTGTTGTACGAGATTCCTTCTTCATTATTTCCAAGACTTTTTGTTGCTTGTTTGCAGCAGTATCACCTTTTGATATGTTGTTGTCTGAAATATTGTATATAAGGCGTCTAGCTTTTTTTTTAGCTTCTCTCACTTCTTGCGTTTTCTAATTTAATTCCTTAGTGCTGCTTACTTGTTTGTATGTTTCAGGAAAGCATATGTTGTATGTAGCTTCAATCATGTTACGGAATGCTGTGAATTTCTCTTGTGCATAATGAACTATTTGATCCTTCCTTTAACGTGTATAGAAATGATGGAGATTTTGACGCTACACACAATGAAACATCTATGGATATATCTCCCTACCTACAATTACCATTCTTGATTGATTTACTCATATGCAAATGCAATATAGGCTCATACCGATTATTTCTTATAAATGTTTTCATACCACCTGTGATTGCTGAGGATGAATTTGAGAATTTCTTGGAAACCTTGTCGGTTGGTTTGCTTAATAAGCATGCATTAATTTGTGGTGATTTTAATGTACCCAAATTTACATCCAGTGATGCACATAACGATCGTAAATGTCTTGCTCTTGAGGGTTTTATGGACGTCCTAGACCTGAAACAGATTAGTACGATAACAAATAAAAACGGAAGATTGACTTGGTTCTCACAAATCTTACCTGTAATCTTGACGTGCTACATGAACAATACCCGCTTGTACTATCCTGCTTTACGAATAATACTGAGCTTGAATGGAGTTGTGAAATCACCTTCCTTTCCTTCCAACGATAATTCCAGATATAACTTCAGAAAAACCAATTTTGATATATTGTTTGAAGACTTAATGATGTTAATGATGCAGTTGATGAGTTTTATAGTGTGCTCATCAGTATTTTTGACAGATCAATTCCTAAAACTAGAAATATTAACCGTACTTATCCTCCTTGTTTTACCTACAAGATTATAGAACATCTAGAAATAAAAGAACAATAATAGAGTGGAAACGTACGAGTAGCTGCTCACTTCATAACGATTTCAAACGCTTGCGAATCCTATTAAAACACGGAATGAAAGGGGCATTCAAGAACCATATTACTAAGGTTGAAGGCTGCATTATAAAGGACACGAAAAATTTTTGGCATTATGTGAATGGAAAAAGATCTTCTTCGCGTATACCTGGACGAATGACTTAGAACAATAAGTAATTTGAAGATCCGCAGGACATATTGCCGACATTTAGTACTCATTTTACTCAGTCACTTTAAGTTAATTCTTTAATATAAAATTTCTATCTAAGTTTAGCAATGTTAATGTATTTGATATCAGCCATTTCACAGAACTTGAAATTTTAGATAGTATTAGACACTTAAAATTAAAAATGACATCAGGCCACGACAATGTTCCTAGTTACCTCATACGTAAATGCGCTTCACACTTAGCACAACCGCTTACATACCTTCTCAATTTATCACTAAAAACTTCCACCTTTCCACAACTGTGGAAGCTTGGACGAACCATTCCAGTATTTAAGAAAGGAGATATCTCTAATATTTCTAATTATAGACATGCATATTGTCTAATTTTGCTAAAATTTATGAACACCTTTTGTATACACACATTTTTAGAAATGTAAAGTCTCTTATTTCCGAAAATCAACATGGCTTTATGATAGGTAGATCGACAGAAACCAGTTTAGTTCATATCACTCAATACATTAGTGAAAAATTAGATAACAGGAGATAAATTGATGTAATTTATACAGATCTATTGGAAGCATTTGATGTTCACTTAAAATACAGAAACTCGATTTTTTGGCCTTTCTTGCAATGTTGTGACTTATTATGTTATATTACTTCTCTTTAACTTATTTATAAATGATTTAGTGGCATCTTTAGACTGTGAAATATTGGCTTACGCCGATGATCTGAAAATTTATAAGGAAATTGGTAGTGTTGCTGATTGTATTGAACTGCAGTCAAATCTTACTAAGATATATCGGTGGTGTGCGGATAGTGGTCTAAAAATTAATATTGATAAATGTGCAGTTGTATCAAACACAAAGTTACGGGACTCCATTATAAACCAATATGAAATAAATCATATTACTGTCATCAGAAAATCAATATTTAAAGATCTGGGAGTTCTCTTTGATAGTAAATTATCATTTTCGGAGCACATTAATAACTTGTCGCTCAGCATTAAAGAGCTTCGGGTTCTTGATCAGAACGTATTGCAGTTTCCAAAACCCAATAACTTTAAAAACATTATATTGCTCACTCGTAAGAAGTAAATTAGAATACTCATCAGTCATCTGGTACCCGGTATACACTTACCTCATATTATCACTGGAACGAATACAAAAGTGTTTCTTAAAACACATGTCATTTAGAATTGATGGTACTTACCCAAGTAGAGGCACACACTATGGTCATCTTCTTCAACAACATAGTTTTGCATCAATAGAACAAAGAAGGAAAAGATATAGTGCGTCATTTGCATTAAAAATACTGCGACACAAAATTGATGCACCTAAATTATTGTCACAGATAGACTTTATCACACCTAGCCATAACGCGCGTTCTACTGAAAGTCTGCACGCTCCTAGATACAACTCCAATGTTTTGAGAAAACCTCCATTGACACATATGATCTGAAATCTGAACACTCTTTACCCTGATCCATTTATTTAATTAAACTAGTCTATTTATATTTTCTTTTTAGTTATTTTTATAGTATACTACATATTATTATGCCGTTAGTGTTATGTATTAATTGTATTTGTTACTGTACACTGTGCTATTTTTAAGTTAGTGTCCTGTAAGTGGTGTATGTAGACACTGTTGGATATTAAATATATTAGATTATTATTATTATTATTATCTTTTTTATTCTCTTTACAGTTAAGGAACACGGCCCGATCGGGGCAAGTGACACAACATTGCGCACATTGTAATTTTTTGCCATGTCAAGGAGTTTCCCTCATATTCAGAACCCTCCTAACTATATTAGCAGTAGTCAACAATACTGCCTTCGGCATTTCGATGTACAGTGCAGAGGGAACCCCCAGCGCTTGCAGATTCTCCTGCAGTGTCGTAGGAATTTCGCCGGTTGCGCCCAGTATGACGGGTAATATTCGGAAATCAGCGACGTTCCATAGTTGTTTTATTTCCCCTGCCAGAGGTATGTTATTTCGCGGTTTTTTCTTTATATTTTTCTTTGATATTTGCAGGTGCCGGTGTGGAGACATCGATGAGTGTAGATGTGTTATCCAGCTAATTTATGAGCACCATATCGGGCCTATTGTGTAGGATGTGATGGTCCGTTTGAATTGTGCGATCCCAATATAGTTTGGATGTTGGCGTTTCACAAACACTTTCAGATACGTATGTGTAATATGGAGTTTTCTCACTCGTGTGTCCTATCGTCCGCGACAACCAGTTATGCAGTATCTTACCGACCGCATTGTGTCTGTCAGTGGATTCTTTAGCAGCCATTGTGGGACACAAACTAATAAGATGTTCTAAAGTTTCTGGTTTGTCCTTACACATTCTGCACCTATCATCTAATGTTTGGGGGTCTTTTATAATGTATTTTTTGTAGTTTAATGTTGGCACTACATAATCTTGTATAGATATTATGAACCCCTCCGTTTCCGGAAACAACTGTCCTTGTCTGAGCCATGCATGGGTTGATCGGTGATCTATGTGGTCTTGTTGTATCAGGCTGATATAACGCCCATGTAGTTGTTTACTGCACAATTCGTCAATTATCTCTTTTATTGGGATCGTGGTGCTTATTTGATGTTTTATGTCCCCCAGATTCAATGCCGTGTAGTTGTTATCATTGCGAGCGACTGCAGTCAGTAGTAGGGGCTTTACACCCATGTTCGAGTAGAAATACTCTCTGAGTCCGTTTCAGATTTTATCGTGCAGATAGGTCATATTGGCAAGTCCTCTACCTCCAATGGATCGCGGAAGATGAAACCTTTGTATACAACTGCAGGGATGGTGTGCTCGGAACTGGGTAAACATTTTTCTGATTACTCGGGTTAGATCTTCGAGTTCAGTTTTTGTACATTTAGTAATTTCAAACGAATAACTTATCACAGGCACTGCGTAGGTATTCACGGATTTTACTAAATGCCCTGCTGCTAATTTCGTTTTCAATAGTTGCCTTAGTCTAACTCTATACTTGCCAATTAGTTCTAACACCCAAAAGGTGTCAGAACAAGGACGCCACAAACCGAAAGGTACAATAAAACCCACCCCAATGATATCCA
>JARFOC010018169.1:0-10315 GCA_031763485.1 Osmoderma eremita
TTGAGTGCCTTGATAACTTTGAGGTATCAGAGTTGTACAATTTTTAATGGACAATTTCTGTTTGTGTTTTTTAACCAGATTGTTTATCATATCCTTCTGAAAGCCATTGTATTCCGCGATTTGTTTGATGTTATTTAATTCCGTCTTGTATCGTTCATTTGTCAATGGAAAAATCATTCGACAGCTCAGCCAGGAGGTTAATATAATCACCTGCAAAAATCGAGAAGATGGATTGATTTTCCAATATCTTTACACTTTTTTAGAAGAACGATAATTGCAACACATGTTTAATTGCAACTATGGCATAAGAAAATTGTGAGTAATTATGTCAATACATTGAGATATTACAATCATGTCAATTACAATTACTTCATTCGTTACTTGAAGCACTGTTCACACTCACCTCGTTTTGCGTAACAATTAATGCATTGTTGCTATAGTGACTTAATGTACCATGCAAAGCTTCATAATGCGACCATTTAGCTTAGGCTCCCGCAGCGATGTTGTTACCGTACATCGTAACATAGATAATTCCCCGTATTAACAGAAACAATGGCCTAACACCTATTTACATATCCGTTCCGTGTTAGTAGGCGGTAGCGACGCATTTAGTAACACCTATGGGTGCGGATTTTTTTACAAAAAAATTGGTTTCCTAACACCCACTAACCACTACGCAATGTCAATCAAGGCTTTGTTCGCAATACTAAAGCATTATAGTAATATGTTTGAATCCTATTTATAAATCTTTATTTCTATCTTCTTACGAATATGGTTACTCGAGTTTTTAGTCAAATTTGAATGAAAATGTTTCATAATTTGTCTCAGAAGTACATTTTACGTAAGGAATTTATGGAGCCTGTATATTTTGAATCATCACCAAACTAATTTCCATTTTCTCCTTTTTGTGTTTAATTCAAACTAAAAGTTGTTCTTTTTCGTTTCGCATAAAGTATATTTAACTTAAAAATTTCCAGAAACTGAGGTGTGCTATTGATTAGACTTCGGTTGAAACTATGTTTGAAACATGCTTCGCCTTTAAATTTAATATGTTCGTCTCTTCGTCCAGTGAGCGACGTTATCCCCCGTAGTTTACATCGTTGGATTAAAAACCTTTTGGATCTGAAACGTTATTATCACCACAGGTGAAAATCATGTCGTAATGACTGCTTCCACTTGCAATTTAAACGCTTACGCAACAACGTTAAAACAGAAATTTCATTAGCTCACCAAGACTACCTGTCTAGCGTATCATGTGCCGTTTTACGCGATCCATCTTTTTGACATAGAACTAGAGGTGCTGGGTTTAAAATACTTTTAGGGTATTTACTGATAATTTGACCTTCAACAATCCTCAAGTTATTGTAAATGCGTTTGTGTTTGCTTTTTCTAATGTATTCTTAACGAAGAACACCAATTACCTTATTCCAGATATTCGTACTAACTTTCCGACACTGGTCATATCAACAATATCCAAGAATGAGGTACTGAAGCATTTAAAAAGGTTGAAGACCTCTGGCACTTTAGAACATGACCAACTCCACATTTTTTTTGCTTCCATTTTCTGTGGACCTCTGTGCAGAATCTGTAAGTTACTGTAGACCTAACATCTGTGTTCCCGACCATCTGGAAACTTCTTATCATCTGCTCAATCCATCAGAAAGGTGATATCGCTGATATTAACATTTACGGACTCATACCTCACCAAGCTTCGCTAAGGTTTCAGAATCGGTTATGGACGATAGGATGTATAACAATATAAAGCCTTTTTGTCACCCTTTCAACATGGATTTTTTCATGGAAGACTTACTATCAAAAACATTGGAATACTAACTCAAGATCTCTGTGAAGCACTAAGTGACACTACTCAGGTGATGTGATTTGCACAGAAGAGATTGGACCGTTTGAGATACACAAGATGTTAAGGCCTACGCTATCGGCCTATATTCGGTATAATAGCCGCTGTTGCTGAGTCGTGTCACCTAGTGATTCACAGAGATCTTGAGTTAGTATTCCAATGTTTTTGATACATTGGATGTTCTCAGCAAGTTTGAATACATTTGCGTATGACCAATACGTCCGATCAATTTTTTTAAATATCTCATTTAAAATGAATAGTATTTATGCTGATCGTAAGTATTTCCATGCAATTTGTTTTGATTATTTACATTAACATTTCAGCCTCTCTTAATTTTTTGTTCTTAAGATCTCATAACCAACACAACAATAACGTAATAGAAAAGATGTAAAAAGAAGTTTGTGAAATTTTTTTATTATTAAAAGATTTGTTCTGTAGTTTAGTCCGAAACAATATGAAAAATAATAACACCAGGAACAAATTTGAGTATCAAAACAATTCAAATAACTTAATTTAAAATCTTTCACCAGAAATAGTGAGTTTTGCCATGGTTATTTGATTTTCCTTAAAATAGTCTGTAGTACTGAGTTAGCATTGCTTGTTGACTTTTAAGCAATTATCTTTTACCTGCAATTTTTATTTATATTTACAAGCTATATTTAAACTTAAATATCGTTTACAAAATGGCCATGGATTAAAACATACATACACACCAATAATTAAAACGAAAGATAGACAAGTTTTAAAGCGTATCTTTGCTGATTAATTTAAACACATCACCCAAGGTGAAATTGAGAGCAGTTTTAATTATGGTTAGATCTTCCTTAACCTCGCAGGTGCCCAATTGTGTATTTCGAAATACAACTACACATATACCACCACATCATACAGGTTTAGATATATACGCAAGGCTGTTTGATCTCAGCAAAACATTTCGATTCTGAAAAAGATTAGGTGTTGAAACTGAAATAAATGTGTAAAATAAACAGGAAAGTACACCATGCTTATATTACAGCGTGCAGTAATGGACGGTGATGGACGTGAGGTCTCCACATAAACAATCCTGTACGGTACAAGGAGGTTTCTGTTTATTTTATAGTTACACCGCTACTATTTGCAGGTAAACACAAGATTATCTGTACGAAATAAGTATCTAAACGTCCCAGTGGTTAATGCCGATAAGTCGTCCGCTCAAGTTCCGGTAAGAAAAATGTTAATTATGCTAAGCGATCGCAATTAATAGAGGAAAGCGCCGCGGGCCGCTTGCGCGTCGAAAGAGAGGTCGTTGCTCTAGAAGGCGAGGCGGTGCGAATATTCGAGATTTGAATAAACGATGAGCGTTCCTCTTCAAGACAACGTACGTATGTATCTAGATTGCAGTGGAATTGTGCAATCCGGAGGCTGTTATTAAAACACGAAAATATACTGGCATTTTTTTTTAATTACCGTGGTTGTTTTGTTTGGTGTCTTACCTCTAATTCTAATTCAGATTTCACCAAAGTTATAAAGTATGAAGTGGAATTGTGCTAATGGATTGATAATTAAATTGGTAAAGTCTGATTAAAATGCGTTTAAGAAGATTACAATAACTCTCAACAGTACCTACCGCAGTCTAATGTAAAATTGTCTAATGGGATCTTCAGGAAAATCTACTTATCTTTATTTCCCTGGAAGTATTCTGCAAAGTTTAATTTAACATCAGGTATCTCATAATAACGCAATATCTTGGCAAGTAATTCACATCGAGAGATAAGGAACAGCAGAATAGCAGTAAAGGTATGTTGTACGTATATTTTCTGTCGTTCTATCTCATAACCAATGGTATTTTAATAGATAACATGATCAATTTTGAAATTATTTTTCGAATATTCGATCTCAAACAATACTATAGATATATATGAAAGTTTTCAAAAAATGTTTGTATATATAAAAGTGCTTGTATGTGCCGATTTATAGCGTTTACCGGCGCTGTCCTATCTCCAGACTTCCTCCGGTTTGTTCTGTCCATGGACCATATTATCAAGCAATGCAATCAAACAATGAAAAGCTTATTTATAGGGTTAAATATATGCAATTAGTGGAGATAAAAGAAGGCGTCTATGCAGATGACGTGGTAATCATCACAGCCAAAGAAAATACTTAAGAAAAAATTAGACGTATGGAAAAAAAGGTACTGAAAGAAAAAGGCATCTAAATGATCGCAAAAAAACAAACCACACCAGAGTATGTACGTCTAACATTTTTACAACTCTCCCATCCACGCTCAGTCTCTATTTTATCTTATCAGTGTCTGCCGTTTTGGTTTATCCGAAGACCCTAGGTATTTGAACATCTGGCATATTTCCATTGCTTCCTTATTACCTGGGTGTAGGTTAGTTCCGGTTTCTCTTATGCATGGATATTTGGTCTTATCTATGTTTACCGATAGTCCCCAATCTCGGGGAGACACAGCATCCGTGTCGTAGATGTTTCGACGCCAGAAATCCTGCTGAAAACTTCCTGTAGTTCCTGAATGAGTATGCCATTGATGTTGGTGCTTTTTAATACTTCTCACAGGGACATTATCGCAGGAAGGTCTTCTGAATTACAGCAATTCTTTTCTCAATTAGTTGTTTGATCTAATCTACTTTGACCTTCTGTTTCATCTTCTATATATTCATTTTCTATTAGGTGTCTTATAATTCTTCTTCTTCTGAAAAATTGTTTATGAAGTAATTTAAAAAAATAGGCTCAAATCAGTAAAATGTCCACAAAAATACCGAATCCGCCAAGACGTCAGTTCTATGCAAATAAACAAATATTGATTCCTTGTATGGCTGTTCTGTTATGTTCATATTTTATATTATTGTTATGCTTTTATAAAAATGAGTAAAAAGACATTTGATTTTAACAAAGAAATCGGGATATAATTATGATTTTCACTTCAATTTCTGGGTAAGAGGTCTTACATTATGAACCGCATGCTCTAAATTTTGATTTAAAAGTATATAATGTACCCTATTGTAATTTTAAGAAAATGCGACAAGATAATATAGTTCAAATTTGCAATATTATTTTAAATACGAAAAATACCCTTAATGAATTAAAAACTAATAATAATAATAACATATAGAAGAAAATTAATGGCTAGTAATAGCCTAAACTGAACCAAACACATGCCAATCACTACAGTTATGTGACCATACATGGTTTATTGTGCTTACATCTAGCGAGGAAGAGCAGAAAATAATATTTCAAACAAGTACATTGAAAATCCAAGAATGCACATTTTCAAAGATCTAAGACTCCGCGATCCATTCTTGGAGCTAACAGTGGATTTATCACGAACATCTAACAGAGAGCTGAGATTTATACCTCAGTTAATGGAGCAAATAACACAAAAATTAGGAGCAGGTTATTGGTGGCATTAGCAGCCGAATCAAGTGTACCAGAATCTGCATACTCATGGACTTCGTTTGAAAATAGGAACCATTCTCACTTCACTGGGAAGGTAAGTACAAACCAGCATTTTCTGAAGAAATGGCACTGGAATTTGCAAATCATATAAAAAAATGTTGTGAAAATTATGTGATTTACTTTATAGAATAAGTTTAAAGGAATTAAATATGCTGCGTCTCCTACTGTGACAAATGAATTTATTATTTATGTCGAAACTGGTGTAGAAGATAATATTGAAATTGAATTAGAAGATGAAGACTTATTGCAGCAATTGGATAATATAGCAGATGAAAATAAGGAACACTGTAAGTACCAGAACAGTTAAAATACATAAAATATTGTTACAGACCCATGGTTTATTGTTGGAATCACTCAGATAAAATTCCACCCATTTCCTGACAAACAATGACCTGACACGCATATTCTGAACCACTTCCTGACAACCATATAGTTCCTTGTATTTGCGCCTCAGTCGCATTCTGACATTAACGAACCTGGTAGATCCTGTTTCCCCACCTCAAGTGCTATTTTTCGACTTCAAAAAGGTACCCTTAAAAAAATGAACCTATTCCTAGAGATAAAAAACCGAAGCGTGTTGGGTAAAGATCTGAAATTTACCAAGCTGACCGTGTAAGAATGCCCTTGTGAACAAAATTAAGTCGCCCACTTTACCAAAGGGAAAAGTGTCAAAACGGAATCCAATTCCAATTTTAAAATGACGAAAAGGGGTGAAGAAGATGAAAGGAAAGAAAACTTTAAAAAGGAAATTAAACAAAAACTGGATAATAAAGGACATTGCCCTCATTGCAATGAAATATATAGTGCCGATATTGCAGAATTAGCCTTACTACAGTCTTCAAACTGTCAAATATGGTTCCAAAAAGTTTGTACTTCTTACGGAAGCACTAATGAATTCGTATGAGATCCGTGTCGATCGTAGCATGCAGGTTATGCGTGTTCTTAGATATTTTTCGCTTTCTGAGCATGCGCATTCTTTTTAATCCAAGTTGTAGAGTGTGTTTTAAGTTTTTAGATTTATTTTTTAATCCAAAAGAATTTGTTATTTTTGTATAAAGGCAAATATATTTTTTAATTGAATAATACCGTTAATTTCCTTTGATTTGTAAAAGATAAAATTTAAAGTGCATTAAAAGCTAAAATGAGCAATTTTCCCCTATAATTACGAATGGAAGAAAATACTTTGTTTGGTATGTGGTGTGTCTTAAGGAATAAAAGAGAAATTGCCTTTGCTAACTCAATTCTTATGGATATCATCACCGTTCTAAATTGCTTGACAATTACACTGCTATAAAGTTTATCTGATTATCCCGTGAAACTACGTGGGATCGTTAAACATGCTTACATATCATACAGATGTAGAAAATCTTTATTTAGAATGCGGGTTTCAATGTATTAACGTGGCAACAACCAGTGGTGTTTATTACTGCACAGTTTCAAGGAATAACAACACTCAAATAAAATACTAATTTTGCACTCACAAGGTCATAGGGTTTTAATATTGATCATTAATAAATTCTCAAATGGTTTTCTGATCAGACGTTTCATCTACATACGTATGTTGCTTTGCAGTGAGCTTCTGGTTAGACTTGGTATTTATCTTGAGCCATGCTGTAACATATATGTATGGACCAAACATGATGTCATGAGAATTTGGACGACGCCACACTAGGTGGGTATTCCGGAAATTGTGTTCAAGTTGTTCTTGTTATTTTTAATATTTGTTCTAAAAGATCCACTGCTTTCAGAAAACGGTATATTTAGTTTTACAAACAATTCTACACGAAATAGATTTTGCCACAATTTCCAAATATGTTGCTAAAAGAAATATATGATCTTTCACCTTTACCCCTACCGTTATCACACCGGTTTTAAACCATAAAGTTTTTACTGTTATTTTATAAATGCTTACTTATTGTAATACAAAGAAATAATTACTTATCTTTAAAAACAGGAATAATGCTATCTAATTGCCAATCTTTTAGTAATTTTATGCATATAATGATGAACATAAATGATGAAAATCAGGAATGTTTGTAGTTTACGTCAGATTTGTTTATAACGTATGCAGCGTCTGTAACAAATTCGTTTTGATTGAGTTACACCAACTGTGATTGCAACGTATTGTACGAAATGACAGTTGCCAAATTTTTTGAGGCTATTAACAAAGCTTTGATAAATTATTTGTAAATTGATCAATTGACCGTTAGGACAAATTCTTCAACATTTGCTTCACGTTCGTAGCAATCTTTAATTATTTTTTCTGTATGCTTTATGCAATTTTCCCAGATGTCTAGTATACAGCTGTCCAAACTTTCTTCTCACATATATAAAACGTGTCCATCGCCATATCCACCTTTAGCATGTGCCCATATCAATTCAATAGCATTGAAACCATAGTGATATGGTGACATGTCTATGCGCTCGAAGTAACTCACCAATAATAAAAAGTTTCTCTTTTACATTTTTCATTTTCAAAAGTTCACTCTTATTCACAGCGTTTTCGTAGGAAATATTATTATTTAATCACGCAATGAATGATGTTTCCTTTGAACCAACTATGGTTTGATGACTTCTTCAGTAGAACGCTATGACATGGAGCATTGTCCATTAAAATTGGTGAATACAATAAAACGTTTACCATCATAGCCTTCAGGTTTTCTGACGCTTTTTATGTCGTCATCCTGCCACGATTTTCTTTGGCTTCCCTTTCAAAATGCAGGTTTCGTCTAAGAATACAATAACTCTTTTAAAAGGTGATGTCAAACATTAACTGATAGTTCCTTAAAAAGGAAAATCGTAATGCCGACATATCATTCTTCTCAATTAGGGCCCTGCGGTTATCAACTTTTTAAAGTTAAATTACTGTTATATGCTTTTCTATAAAAAATATATTAAATTAGAACGGGAATTTGATTGTGCAAATTAACTTACTATCCTTGTACATCAATTTGTATGTAAACTTCGATTCAATACTAAACAATTATAATTTACTTCATGGACCGCATTAACAGATATTAAAGAACTTCCATTTCGCTTTTGTTTCTCGAAATACGTTATCAAACGACAAACCAAGTCTTCGCAACAAGAACTAAGTCATTTACCAAGCATCTTGAATTGTATCATACAAAGATATTTTAGGAATTTGTATAGGTACTTGTTTTACATCTGAAAGCTTACCACAACCTAAACGAATTACTTCACTATATTCAATAACTGATTTAGCACAAGAAATACCAGAATTCAATAAAAATAAGCATCGAAAACTAAAGAAAGCTCAACTACGGAGTAGAAAAAAGAAAAAAAAAAGTTAAATATCAAGGCAGAAATATTCTCTCTCTAACATGTATTAGGTTGCATACACTGCAGTAAACATTATGAAAGCTCTTATCAACGCATATTGAATTATATTCTATCTCACTTGAACTATTAAGTATATAAAAATATATTTAAAAAATATATAAATATACACCTTTGAGACCACACAACATATATTTTTTTATATATTTTTTAAATATATTTTTATATACTTAATTTTTTGAACGTACGTGCCATCTATTGGCAGAAATCTTCTTTTCTTGATTCACTTGAACTAGTTCATTGATACTTAATAATATATGGGCGTATGTCTTAACTAGCTAAGACATATGTCATATACTTTTATCTCGCTTGCGTGCATGTTTGCTTCCGGTTTTTGGATATTACGCTTGCCATCACTTTACCGATCGATTAATGACCTAACGAAAAACATGATGCCGTGATAGCGCAGTGGTAAGAGCGCTAGGCACGTGCAGGGAGTGTCGGGGGTCGAATCTCCGTTGCGGCAGCCGATTTTTCTAAAGATCGGTTGCAGCAAGGGTGGTCGGTACCCCTTCCGTTACCCTGAGGGTAAATCAACACTGCTACCCTCTACGGCGAGGAGATTCAGTAACAAGCCATACACATCACACACACACGTACACAAACCTAATGTAGAGTGATAAAATAGGTCTGAAGGCCGCAGTGTTGAGCCGATGCATTAGGATACAAACAACAAAAAACATTCGTGATTTCAAGATTAGATATATTTTATATAATGTTTACACCATCCCTCACTGCAGACGCATAATAAAAAAGACTAATAAAATCAAAACTGTCTCAACTTGACAATTTCAGCTTGTTAATCCAACAAAATAATGTTAACAAAAAATTTTAGATGATTATGACAACAAAATTTTCCGTAAATTTTACAAAATTAATAGTAATAAAACGACTTTTAATTCAGCACGTCTTCTCTCAGTGTATTTATTTATACATGTGTTTACCTCCTATTAACATATGTTGATTTTCCAACCTAGTATAAGAGTTTTTATATCACGTCTTCGTTCTAGACGTTGAAACTGACGCAAACGGTATCGTCGCTACTAATTACTGTGCCCGCACTAATTAAGTTATGGTCGCTTACAAGACAAATAAAAGCAGTGTCTGTACACAGTACATGTATGGCTTTACTCCACTTTCTGAAATTAAAGAGCGCCATTGGAATGAAGATGTTGCTCCCCAGCGCGTTCATAGTTATTGCATGATTTACATACCAACATATGTAAGTGAGAACTACGTGTTTGTATAGGTTATGCATGTTGTATCTGCATATTATGCGTGCGTGCGATAAATAACTTGCGCATGGCGTGTGTAACCGGATTATTAGTATATTTGTAACTACGTTTATCTCTAAATTATGAGTGAAAAAAACATGCAAGCAAGTTACTGGTATTTTAAGTTTTATTAATACAATGTTGCGTTTGAAATTGAAGTTAATTAAATACAAACTGGGGCGGGCATGGATTGGGCACCAACCACCTGCTGTATAAATTCTACACATGAATTGGGCACCGGACTTCTAATTACTGTTTATTTTGCTTATTAATTAATAATAAAAAATAATTCAAATATAAAAATATATGGAAAAAGTTTATTAATGCATATATACATACAGGTATTATAAAATAATATAAAATATAA
>JARFOC010018190.1:0-35023 GCA_031763485.1 Osmoderma eremita
CACCTTCCGACCGGACTTTTCGGCATTCCAAACAAATTAGCTTATTTATATTTTTTTTTACAACAAGGCATACCGGCTGTGTTCTGTCGTATATTCCGTCAGGATATAATTGATTGTCCCGGAACTGCGCCCCATGCATTGGCTTATTACCCTCAATGACACATAAATATCGCCAGGCCGCGTCTTATCCAATAGATACCGGTACTTTTGTTAATTACGGTAAGCGAGGCGATTCTTTTCAAAAGGCAGGTTTTGGTATGTTTATTTGCAATATTATGCAAAATGCAAAGTCCTGTTTATTTATGCTCAGAACTTCAAATCGGTTGCGACACGTGCAACAACAGCGCGTGTTATCCGGCTGTAAGAATCTTATCGAAGGTGCTTGTTATCAGTTGTTTTAGCGGCTGATGCAGAGAAAGCCATTTTCCCGAAGAAACTTTTTAACATAGAACCTTTCATTTACTTACAAAAACATTTTTTCCTGATAAAACAGAAAGAACATCACTAAATTCTTTTTATATTACGAATATTTCGTAATTTTACGGACATTAAGTAATACCACTGGTAATTTAGAAGTTTCCTTTATTTTATGCCTTATATAGCGCTTATATCTCAACAAATTTCTATACACAAGGAGACAATTGAAATTCAGTAATATATAAATTAAACAAACGGAAAATGAAACGATCTGTTTTTATACTTTTAATCGTGCTTAGTATAACACGAAGCCTGTTTTCTCAATTCGAAAGGCCGGATTCTTCACTTGTCGAGCGATTCACTTATTTGAATGAAAACAGTAAATACAAGGAACTAATCCGTCTTGCGGATTCAACCGCTACTTGCATACCGTCAATTTTAGAGATGAAAGCCGGCGCGCAGCAATCGCTGGGATACATTACTCAGGCCAAAGAGACCATTCGTTCGGCTATAAGTAACTATTCCGACAGTTTGCAGGTGTTGAAACAATTTGCGGGAATAGTTGAGACGCTTGCCGACCATCAGCTCTCTTTGGATCTGTTGGACAGGATAACCAGGCTGCAATCCGACCCTGTGTGGATGGAAAAGAAGGCTCAAATTGCCTACGCTTACAAAGATTATGAAAACGCGATAGCTATTTGCGACAGTATACAGGAAAGCGCGTATATGCCCTCCGCAATACGGCTGAAAGCGCGAAGCCTGGCAGCATTGAAACAAGTACCCGAATCTATGCGGTTACTTGAAAAACAACATGAAGAAAATCCGGATGATTACCTTTCGATGAAACAACTAGCTACACTTTATCTGGCCGTTGATTCGGTAGAAAAATTGGTTGATATTACCGAGCATTACTTGCAGAACGACTCGTCGAATGCCGAGATTGTCAATCTGAATGCAAAAGGTAATTATTTGAACAATAACTTTGAGATAGCTGTGGAGCGTTATTTGGTATTGGAAAAATTAGTTCCCGCTTTTGATTTCGATCAGAATTTCTTTGCCGGATTAGCTAACTACCATCTGTACAAAGAATATCCGATAGAGGCATATCAGTATTTCATTAAAGCAGATAGCCTTTCGGATGGGAAGTTTTTCAATGTTAAGTACCTAAAAGCATCAACTGCCGATAAAATAGGACGACCCGAAGAAGCGTATTTGTATTTTACCGAAGCGTTTGACCTGATAAAGCCCGACACAACTCAACTCGCCGATATTCATAATAAAATAGGACAATCGGCAATGAAAAGCCGCAAACCTGATACTGCAGTCGAGCACTATAAACAAGCGTTGAAATACAATCCTGACGATGAATTCTCACTAATCAGTATCGGGCTTGCATACGATTTTAAAGACGATACTGTAACCGCTCTAAATTATTACAGGCAACTCCTGAAAATAGTGCCCGACACCATATACAACGCGTATGGGAAAAAAGCGGCAGATAGGATCAGAGAGCTTCAGGAAACAGATTTAAATTTAAATGATGTTAAATAATAGGTCTGTTGCTTTGTTTGTTACGAATATTTCGTATATTTACGGCGTTTTCGTAATAGACATTAGGTGACTCATAGAAACAATAGCATAAACAAGATAAACAATAGTAATGGAAAAACTAACACATCAGGAAGAAGAAGTAATGCTGATTATCTGGCAGCAAGGTATTGGTTTTATAAAAGATTATATTGACAAAATGGAGGAGCCACACCCGCCTTATACAACAGTGGCCTCAATAGTAAAAAACCTGGAACGAAAAGGCTATGTAACTTCACGGCGATACGGAAATACGTATGAATATACGCCTTGTATAACAGAGTCGGAATACAAATCCGGGCATATTTCGCGCATGGTGCAAAACTATTTCGAGAATTCGTACAAAGAGATGGTTAGCTTTTTTGCGCAGAAGAATAAGATATCTGCCGAAGAATTACAGGAAATTATCAGACAGATAGAAGAAGGAAAATAAACCGACACATCCATATATCAATGAATGAAATATTGATCTATATTATCAAAGTGAATGTATCGCTGGTTATTTTTTACCTGTTTTACAAACTCCTTTTTCAGCGCGATACATTCTTGACGATCAGGCGCTTTTACCTACTCGGTGGTAGTATGTTTTCGTTTCTTTATCCGTTTATTTCTATCAGCGGCTGGATCGAAAAACAAAAATCAATAATGAATGCCATAGCTACTATTCAACTCGACGAGCTTGTCATAGATGCCGCGAGCGGCGCATCGTCGGTTTTTACTTTAGGAAATGTGGCGATGATGGTTTACGTAACAGTTGCTATTGTCCTGTTGGTTAGGATGTTTGTACAGCTTATATCCATTCTGCATTGGCGAATGAAAGGAGAAACCATTGAACTGGAAGGTGTAAAAGTTATCCGTTTGGACGGAGAAGTCGCTCCGTTTTCATTCTTCAAACATATTTTTATCAATCCGGGCAAACATACCAAAACCGAAGCGGTAGAAATCCTCGCTCACGAGCAAACTCACGTATGCCAGTGGCATTCGGTTGATGTGCTTGCCGGACGGATACAAACCATTCTTTGCTGGTTTAATCCGGCTTCGTGGTTGATAGGGAGAGAGATCCGGCTGAACCTTGAATTTCTGGCCGATAATCAGGTTCTCAAATCGGGTTTTGAACCGGCGCATTATCAGTATCATCTTCTGAAATATACGTTTGGTCCGGCCAAAATTCAACTTACAAATCAATTTTATGTTTTACCAATAAAAAAAAGAATAACTATGATGAATTCAAAGAAAACTAAAAAAACGGGATTACTGAAATATTTGCTGATAATCCCGGTAGCTCTTTCTGTATTATTAGTCAGTAATATACAAGAATTATCAGCTTCCGTTCAAAATTCTAAGATGACTAAAAGCTCTGTTAAGGTGGTAGATGTTAAGGAATACAAGTCGGTAGATAAAAACAAAATGGGAGAGAAAGCTGTAGCCGTAGGCAGGTCGACGGAGAATGCTGATGCCCAACCCGACAAAAAAGTTTATGATGTAGTGGATGTGCAGCCGGTTTTCGGCGGTGGAGAAAAAGATCTGATTGAATTTTTAAATCAAAATATCAAATATCCGGTAGAAGCGCAAAAGCAAAAAACCGAAGGGCGCGTTGTTGTACGGTTTATTGTAAGATCTACAGGCGAAGTGACTGATGTTGAAGTAATGAGAAGTATAGATCCGTTTTTAGACGCAGAAGCCGTACGTGGAGTAAAATCCATGCCAACCTGGAAACCAGGTGAGAAGGATGGAAAGAAAGTGAATGTTTCCTATATGCTTCCTGTTATGTTTAGGCTCAAATAACCTGCCTGGGCTTCCGTGAAGCGCTTATTTGCTTTCGTCCTGCCGGTTTGTATCCGGCGTGCCGGCAACTATAACTAAAGTAGCCATTTCCCTGAGGAAATGGCTACTTTAGTTCGATAAAGCCCTCGAATAACGGACGTTATACACACAGATTCAAATTATTTCTCCACTTTCTTTATATCCCTTATCATCAGTTGGATGGTGGTATTGTTATTGAAGTTATTTTCTTCGAGCGTGTAACAGATATCCAACGGGTTTAACGCTTTCAGATGGTCTTTGAATTCGTGCATCCTGAATGCTATTCCGCTCATAACGTTTTCGCAGCTACTGTCGGTCAGCTCCAACTTCAGGTGCATCTGCTCTTTTCCCACAAGGCGGCTGCTTCCGTAGTCGTATACATCTTTCGATTCGAAAACAGGGTTCATATTGCCCGGCCCGAACGGGCCAAACTGTTTCAGTACTCTGAAAAACTTGGGTGTTATATCTTTAAATTCGAGTTTGGCGTCGATCTCAATACTCGGATAGGTTTGGTCTTCCTGTATGTTGGCGGCAACATATTCCTCAAACCGGCGGGTAAATTCTTCCACATTCTCTATCTTCATGGTCATTCCGGCTGCATACATGTGTCCGCCGAAGTTTTCCAATATATCTTTACAGTATTCAACGGCCTTGTAAAGGTCGAATCCCGAAACCGATCTCGCCGAACCGGAAGCAAATCCGTTTGACTCGGTGAGTACGACCGTAGGCTTGTAATGTTCTTCCGAAAGCCTCGAAGCCACAATACCAATAACCCCTTTGTGCCAGTCGGGTTTGTAAACCACAATCGACTTGCGGTGCGCATATATATTATCACCCTGAATCAGCGAAAGAGCTTCGTCGGTAATGTTTTTGTCGAGATCCTTTCTGTCGTTGTTATACAGGTTGATAGTGCTGCTCCGTTCGTATGCGAAGGCGTAATCTCTGGCCACAAGCAATTCTACCGATTCCGACGCTAACTTCATCCTGCCTGAAGCGTTTATCCTCGGACCTATCTTGAAAACAATATCACTTATGGTTATTTCTTTGTTTTTCAGTCCCGAAACTTCGATAATAGCTTTTACTCCCGTACTGGGATTTGAGTTTATCTGCTTCAGTCCGAAAAAGGCAAGTATCCGGTTTTCACCGGTAATAGGTACAATGTCCGATGCTATGCTTAACGCTGCCAGGTCGAGTAGGGAGGTAAGTTGCTCAAAGTCGATATTGTTGACCTGCGAAAACGCCTGCATCAATTTGAATCCTACTCCGCAACCGGATAGATGTTTATACGGATAATCACAGTCTTCTCGCTTTGGGTCAAGCACCGCAACTGCGTCAGGTAATTCATCATCGGGATTATGGTGGTCGCAAATAATAAAATCTATTCCGAGCGATTTGGCATATTTTACTTTTCCTATCGCTTTGATGCCGCAATCCAGCGCAACAATCAAGGTGAAATTATTTTCCGCGGCATAGTCTATACCTTTGACTGATATACCGTAACCTTCATTATAACGATCAGGAATATAGTAATCAAGATTTGAGTAGAATTTAATCAGGAATCTATATACAAGCGATACTGAAGTTGTCCCATCTACGTCATAATCGCCGTAAATCAGTATCTTTTCATTCTTTTGCATCGCTTTTGTCAACCTTTCTACCGCTTTGTCCATGTCTTTCATTATGAAAGGGTCGTGCAGATCATTTAAGTCAGGGCGGAAGAAAGCGCGAGCTTCATCATATGTACTAATACCTCGTTGCAAAAGAAGTTGAGCCAATATAGGACTTATACTTAATTCATTGGCTAGCTTGTTTCTGATTTCATTTTGCTCCTCTGTCAGCTCCGAATATATCCATTTATTTATCATTGTATATAATTATTCTCCACAAGTACGAAATCTTTTGCATTTAGGCGTAAAAACATCTCATGGACGCATCCATATCACTTTTTTTAGTATCTGCGATTATAACAATCAGCCAATCGCAAACGTTCACAAAAATAATCATTTTGCCTGAATACTATTCTAAATATTCTTTAATTCATAAATATTCAAGGCTAACCTTTTGTAATCATCTGTCTATGAGTAATCATAAATCACACTGCAAATATCCACGTATGAGTTCTGGAAATACCTGCGTAAATGTATCAGATCTGTATCGTATATTGATTTTAATCTGATAAAAACAACCGGCCTGACATACACCAATGCATATACCGGCCATAACTTATCCTTTTCAATTACAGATATATAGCCCTTTCAACAATATTATTAAGGAAAAGACAATATAAACAAGTCTAAAAATAATACAGTGTTCTTATAAGCGCATATATTATTTGGGATTATTGTTATAGTTTTTAAAATAATGATGCCTAATGATAAGATAATGTTTTATTTGTTATCTTTGACAATTCATAAAATAAGGAATATATGCGATTCAAAATTACCATGAAAATGGAAAAAGCCAGGTATGGCAATCAATTTCCAATCAACTATCCTTACCCGCTTTCATCGTGGATTTACGGGGTGATGGCGCAAAGCGACGCGGCTTATGCAGCCTGGTTACACGACAACGCGTTCAGAGACGGATACAAGACATTCAAATATTTTGTTTTCAGCAATCTGGATATTCCTCAATTCAAGATGGAGGGCGATCGCTTTCGTATCTTGTCCGATACCGTTTCCTTCTATATATCGTTCCTTCCGGAGAGATCTACCGAAGAGTTTGTCAAGGGCATCTTCCAAAACCAACATTGCCTACTGGGTGACCGGCGGAGCCGGGTGCAATTCGAAATATCGCAGGTAGAACTCATCCCTGAGCCTGACTGGGAAAATGTTTCATACGCTTTTAGCACTCTCTCTCCTGTTGTGGTTTCCGTTAAGGGGCCGGAAGGAAATACCGGTTATGTCTCACCCGAAAGAGAGGATTATCAGGAGCTTCTCTTCAAAAACCTGACAGAAAAGTACAAGATATACTATAACCGTGTATTCGCCGGATCGAGCGATTTTTCGTTAGAACTACTTTCTCCGCCCCGTTCCCGTCTGATCACCATCAAGGCCGGCGAACCGGAAGAAACCAAAATCAGAGGTTTTCACTTCTCGTTCCGCCTGAAAGCCGACAAAGAATTGGTGCGGCTTGCCTATGGATCGGGCCTCGGGGAAAAAGGAAGCATGGGTTTCGGTATGCTCGAAACCGCTGACTGAACAAGTAATAACCAACATAAAACAGATTAAAAATGACTTATCAATTCAAAATTCAGATCAAAGGGATAACTAAGCCTCCAGTATGGCGGCGAGCCGTTATTCCCGCCAACTTCACATTCAAACAATTTCACGAAGTTATTCAAGTTGTGTTCGGTTGGGAAGACTATCATTTATTTCAATTCTCCCCCAACGGATTTGGTTCTCAACCCGTGATCTCAATTCCAACCGATGATGATTGGGGCCCGGTCAAGAATGCCGAAAAAGTAAAATTGAAAGACATCTTTACCACAGAAGGCCAAAAATACACTTACATCTACGATTTCGGCGACAGTTGGGAACATGTGATAACCCTCGAATCCATTTCTTCTGAAACCACTCTTAAAGCAGTTTGCCTGGCCGGAAAAGGCGCCTGCCCTCCGGAAGATTGCGGTGGGATCTGGGGGTATCAAGACCTGAAACGGCTGCTGAAAGAAGAACCTGATAGCGAAGAGGCCGCCAGACTTCTTGAGTGGCTGGGACTGGAAAAAGGCGAGAGCTGGGAGGAGGTGAATGAGTTTTATATTGATGAGGTTAATGAGGATTTGAGAGGAGGATGAGGGGATAGAAAGATAGCTACTTACTATAAAAAGATGAGTATGGAAAAAAGGTTTGATGATTTTGCTAAGCAAATAACAGGTTTTGCACTTTATGAGTATCAGCTAAAAGTTGCAGAAATACTGTTGTCAGGAAAAAATGTTATCCTTTGTGTCCCAACAGGAGCAGGTAAAACTTGGGCTTCAATTTTACCTTTTTTGTATGCAAGGCAAAATAAGGATATCAGTTTTCCTCAAAAAATGATATATAGTTTGCCGTTGAGAACTTTGGCAAATTCAATTTTCTTGGATGTAAATCAAATTCTAAATAGAAACAATACTTTTGAAGGATTGGCGTCAATACACACAGGAGAATATAAAAATGATGAACATTTTGAAAACGACATAGTGTTTTCTACGATAGATCAGACATTAAGTAATTTTTTGTGCTTTCCACTTTCATTGTCTAAGCGTCAGGCAAATATTAATGCAGGATCATTGGTCGGAAGTTATTTGGTTTTTGATGAGTTCCATTTGCTTGATCCGAAATTATCAATGGCGACAACATTAGGAATGTTGAGAATACTTGGAACCTTATGTCGATTCTGCATAATGACTGCTACGCTTAGTGAAAAGTATATCAATGAACTGAAAATTGCACTGAATGCTGAGGTTATTTCAATTGATGATTTTCCTAAAGACATAACACTAATAAATTCACTAAAAATACCAGAGGGGAGAGAATTTAAGAAGGCAATAAAAGTCGTTGACAAAACAATCAATGCCTATGATATTATAAAAACACATAAGAGAAAAACAATTATTATCTGTAATCGAGTTGAAAAAGCCCAGCAACTCTACAATGATATTGCCTCATTGATTTCAAATGAAACAGACAATTCTAACATAATTTGTCTGCACTCTCGATTTTTTGATGATGACAGAAAGCAAAAAGAAGAAAGGTTGAAAGTACTATTTGGAAAAGGTAACCCTGAAAGAGCAATTTTAATTTCCACACAAGTTATTGAAGCCGGAATGGATATTTCATGTGATACAATGCACGTGGAAATCTCCCCCATTAACTCATTTCTACAACGCGCAGGTCGTTGTGCAAGATGGGAAGGTGAATTTGGAGAAATTTATGTGTATGACATCCTTGAATTAGAAGAACGAGATAAAATAGAAATAGAAACTAATGATAAGGAAGAACAACATCAAATTAGAGCCATCAATAACAAATACTTACCCTATGATAAAATACTCTGTGAAGCTACATTTCAACAATTGAAAGGGATAAGCTTCATAGACAAAAATATTGCTCAGATATTAGTTGATAGTATACTTACATCGAAAGAATTACAAGATTATTCATTAATACAACAGAGCAATTATAACCTCTCAAAGATACGTGAATCGTGGGATACCTGTGAAAAAAACATGTATTCGCAGACTATTCGCGATATTCAAAGTATTGAACTTGTCATTGTTGATTATGACAAAATAAGACACGAAACCTTCATGCCTTATAAATATCAAACAATCGGACTTTTCAAATGGAGTTTTATAAAATGGGCAAAAGAAATTCTTCACTCAAATGAGGAAGTAATTTTCATTGCTCAAAGCAATAAAGACAGCCAATATATTGATTGGGATACATTAGATCCAGATGGCTATCAGTTAAAGGCTGTGAACGATGCCTATCAATTAAAAGACTGTTATGATATTGTTTTTGTCGACAAGTCTGTTTTTAAATACACTTTTGGGGCTGGACTGGAGCTTGGAGTTGGGGAGAGAGTGTCTCCTCATAAATCTTTCACTAAGGATGTAAGAGGTCCTATAGAATATAAAAAAGATACGTTTTATCAACACAATAAGGCGATTATTGGCTGCTACGAAGAGTTGTTTAAGCCCAGACTAAAATTTACATTCAACCAACTAAATACTTATTGGGGAGAAGATGTAGATTGGGACAAAATTATTAAGGCAATGATTTGTCTGCATGACTATGGTAAGCTAAATGCAGAGTGGCAAAAGCGAATGAAAAAGCTGCAGGAATTGAAAGGTAATTATAATCCAAATGAAGTTCTAGCACATGCTGACTTTAATGAGGCAACAGATAAAGAAATAGAGCAACTTAGTGGAGTTAGGAATAAACCACCACATGCTGGAATTGGGGCGTATGCGGCTCTCGAAATATTAGGGAATTACTTTAATGATAAAAGAAAGATAAAAAACATCTTATTTCCAATAGCTACAGCAATTATTAAACACCATTCTCCAGATACAAATAGTTTTTTTGATTTTGAAATAAATCCGGCTGAATACGAACATTTTGAAAAGTATTGGGATATTGAAGTAAATATCCCAATACAAGATAAACGAGATTTATTAACAAAAACGCAATTTCCAATTAATCACTTTCTTGTCAATTCGCGTGCTGACGGTGTTGGAATTCTTCTTTATTTTGTTCTAATTAGGATATTGCGTATATGTGATCAAGAAGCAACTAAATCAATGAGTAAATACTTTAAATAAAGACAACTATGTATCAAAACAAATACTTTATCACAAAGAAATCAGGGTTTTATCAAGACACTCTTACGCTTTATGGATTCGCGAGATTATTAGATTTGATAATCAATACAAATAAAAAAGAAAAAATAGAAATTATACTTAGGGATTGTGGTTTATATTATGAGATTGAATTAGACGAATATGAACTAACTGAGAAGGACATTACTATATTTTGCAACAATCCGTTAATTGGATTTGATTACATATTTCAACAAACGAAGGGAGGGACGAAGATGCCAATCCATCCAGAAACAAAAGAAAAACTTAATCTAAATTTTATTGACATCCAAAAAGAATGGGGATTTTTAAAGGCTAAATCTTCCGAGAACTCCCAAAGCATGCAATCTGTTAATCCGGATTTCTCTGTATATGCTTTACTAAGTCACTTTTCAATTGAGTTCTTAGCAAAGGAACATGATGCAGGAACAACGCAAGGAGGAATGTTTACAAGAACATTTCTTCAAATCTTTTTGAATAAAGATAAATTTGTATTATTTGCAAAAGCAATTCTTTCTCAATTTTCAAGTGTAAAACTACTCAATGAAGAATCTCTTAATAATGTTGCTTTTCCAACAACGAACGAAAAAGGAGAAAATATAAAATATTACACTTTAAGCAAAGGACACTCTGTAAATAAAACAACAAACAATCAATTGATCAGTCCTCCGACATCTAAGGGATTAAATAGTAGCAAACTAAGATGGGCAGAACTTACAAGTGAACCAAATTTGCTGATTGAATATTTAAAAGTTTTGGGATGTTTTGAAGGAATGTATAGCATAGGAGGTTCTAGTGAATATGATGATTATCGGGTTTATGTTTGTGAGCCTAAAGAAATAAATCTTTCTATGCAAAGAGCTGTTTTAAAGTCGTTCAGAAAAGGATTTCTTTCAAATAGTTCGATAAAGGGAGATATATTATCGGAGTTATTGTACTCAAAGGAAATAATCAATCATACAGATGTATTTAATGCGAGGACACATTTTAGTTTTGAGGATATTTACTCTCCGAAGAACTATGTGAATGGATTTTATGTCTGTCATTATATGACAATCAAAAAGTCTCCTCCTAAAAAACATGTTCCTATAAATTTGGCCTATTTGAAAATTCCTGTTTTTATTAATGCAAAGACTTCTGAGGATGCAAATGATTGGATGGGAATAATAGATGAATTAATTTCAATTACCAGAAGTATTAAAGGGGCTAAAGGAAATGAAGAATCAGGAAATATTTCGCAAGGGTTAGATAAACTTAGAGCATTTATGAGTTCAGCAAAAATTGTTTATTTCCTTGATTTTCAATTTTGGTATTCGCAATACTTAATGTTTGCTCTTAATAAGAGACAACAAGATCCGCTATGGGTTGTAATAAGATTTAAAACAAATACATTAGATAAACTATTTAAATATTCAATTATGAGTGAATTTAATATTTCAGAAATCATCTCAAATGATGGATTTCAGAAAGTGGCTTGTGCCATAAGAAAAAGTACTGTTACTTTGCAGTTTACAGACGAAAAAAAACGGAAATTTAATATTCGTTATGGAGTTGCACAGGCACTGCAAAATAAATCAAAATCAAAATCGGATTTGGCTGAATTTATTGGTGAGTTTATCTCTGTTTACAATGCAGAAACAGCAAGATACAAGGAAAAACACCCGGAAGAAGACCCTAAGAAAATAAGGTCTATGGTAAAAGATGGTGAATTAACAAAGTTCTATTCACTGATTGATACATATCCATCAAAAATCATTGGAGCTTTATTGGCGTCTTATGGATTTGCATTGACAGAGAAAGAGGCATTAAACAAGGACTCCAAGGAGATTGATAAAAACATAGAAATTGAAAACGAATAAAAATCATTAAAATTTACCATTATGGCAAAACAAATTGCATCAATCGCTATTAGCGGGGAAATAACTTTGAATATGCACTCCTTAAATAATGAAGGGGGAGAAGGGAATCAAATAATGACTCGGCAGTTAACAATCGTAGATAAGGAAGGAGTAGAGCATACAGTCAATGGAATAAGTGGTGATATGTTTAAACATATTCATGTTGGATATTTAAGTAATGACGCAAAAGAAAATAACCTTGATTTATGCACAAATTGTAGCATTGGAAATCCCAATAGACTATCAAGTGGAGAAGATTTAGGTACATTTTTTAAAGGACAAGATTTAAAAGCATTAAGCGATAAACAAATTGCTGATGCAATAATATCAAAATGTGTAATTGACGATAGCCATGGTATATTAGTCACATCTATTGGTAAACAAAAACGAAACCATGCCCGCAAATCTGTTGTTGAATTTGGCTGGACTATTGGTTTACCAGATAAAAATAATACCGAAACGTATATACACACAAAAAAAGTCGCAGATTCAGCGGGGAAAAGAGGGGAAAGTTCAAATGAAGGGCAAAATATTTTTTATCGCCCAGCCAATCATGGAGCTTATGCATTCATATGCAATATTGATACCTTTAGAATTGGTTTTAATGATATTGATAGAAATTACGCAATTGACGACTCAAAACGAATCGCAAGATATAAAGCTATTCTCAAATCATTACTTGCATCATTTCTTAATCCGAAAGGAGCCATGACAAGTAGCCAAAAACCTCATATTACAGAATTTAAAGGTGTGGTTACATATTCGGAAAGGTTGATACCTGCACCAACAATTAGTCCACTTAATCCTGAATATAGGGAAGAAATTGAGACAATTAAAAATAATCTCAATTTGATTGAACCCAATTCTATAACAACTAAACCGTTTGATGGCTTGGGCCAATTATCTGAAATTATCAAAGATCTAATCGCAGAAGAACCATATAAGTTGAGTTAATATGAAGTTTTCAGCCATATATCTTCCAACAAATCTATTCTCTTTAAAAGAGAGTAATTCAACAAACTCAGGGGCAAAATCGTTACTTCTACCCTCTCCATATTCAATCAAAATGGCTTTATTCAATCAGGCGATAACAGTTGATGGAGTGGAAATATTTGAAAGTAAAAAAAGTAACGAATTGTCCTACATTAGGGATGTAAAAATTGAATACAACATTTCCGGTAGCTTCTGCGTCAATAATTGTTTCGTCACAATTCAATCGTTGAGAGATGGAGTATATCGTGGGAAGCCATCCTTTAGGGAATATATTTATTTATCGAATAATATCGAGATTATTTTTGAGGTAGAAGATGAAAGTGCAAAATCATATCTTCAAAAATATCTTCATCGGATAAATTATTTTGGAAAACGAGGCTGTTTCTTTCAATTTATTTGTTACAGTGATAATCCCAACGAAAGTAATGTAAGTGTTTTTGATGTGCGCAGTTTTAAATCGGGTATTTTGCAAGAGTATGATGATATGCCCGGCAATGTGGAATTTAAACACATAAATAACTTTGATTCTTCGGCGGCAAAAAGAATTAAGAAGTTACTAATAATTCCTGTTGTAAACGAGAGTAGCTCAAAATCTTACACTCATTACAAAGTGTTTTGAATATCGATACTTCAGGCAATAGTTGACCAATTATTGCCTGAAGTACATTTCAATAGATTGACATTATTCTCATGTAAATATGACCAGTATCCACTTCTGCTACTACCATGTTGGTAAGCGAAAACTCTGGCTTTTTGCCGACGGGATCAATCAGGCACTTACTTCTGACTTGGGCTACGAAGGAAAGACGTTTCACGAAGCACCCCGCTTGGAACAATGCGAGGAACAAGAAATTAGAATCAAAAACGATTGAAAGGATAGAAAGTTCTAAAGACTAATTGGCAATGCAAACCACTGGCACTCACTTCAACTACTACCACGTCTGCAAGCGAAAGCTCTGGCTTTTCGCCAACGGGATCAATATGGAACACACTTCCGATTTGGTCTACGAAGGCAAGATGCTTCATGAGACATCCTATCCACAACGTTCGGAACGGTACGAAGAGCTGGAGATCGGAGGATGTAAGATTGATTTCTATGATGCCCGGAATAAGGTAATACACGAAATCAAGAAATCGGATAAAATAGAAGAAGCCCATGAATGGCAGGTAAAGTTTTATATTCTTGTTTTGGAAAGAAATGGAATAGAAGGCGTGACCGGCTTGCTGGAATATCCATCGATGCGACATACAAGCCGAGTATTGTTGACCGATGAGGATAGAATGCTTTTGATGGAAAAAGAAAAGGAAATTCAGGTAATAATCGAAGACAATACCTGTCCGCCGGTCATCAACAGTAAAATATGTAAATCGTGCAGCTATTATGAATTTTGTTATACGAAGGAGCTATGAAAAAGACTTATTACTTGTTTAATCCGGGAAGCCTACAGCGTAAGGACAATACGCTCAAATTCACGCCTGTGGAAGAGGATGAAAACGGAGTGGCAAAAAGAGAAGGGCAACCGCGTTACATTCCCGTCGAAGGAGTCAGCGACCTGTATGTGTTCGGTTCGCTGAACGCCAATAGTGCATTGTACAACTTCCTGGGACAAAACGACATTGCTGTTCACTTTTTCGATTATTATGAGAATTACACCGGATCGTTCATGCCAAAGGATTTTCTGTTGTCCGGCCGCATGATATTAAGCCAGGTGGCGCATCACCAGGACAAGAAAAGGAGAATGCTTATTGCCCGGAAATTGATAGAAGGAGCCTCGCACAACATATCGATGAACTTGCAGTATTACAATCGAAGAGGCAAGGACATGGAGCCCATAATGGAACAGATTCAACAATATTCCAATGCGATAGCAGGAACCACCGCCATTGATGAATTGATGGGAATGGAAGGAAATATCCGGCAAATGTATTATGCTGCATTTGATTTGATATTGAATGACTTTGAGATGGGTTCCCGTACCAAGCAACCACCACAAAACGAAGTCAACGCCCTGATCTCCTTCGGCAACATGATCTGTTACTCCCTTTGTTTAAGAGCCATTCATCAGACACAGTTGAATCCGACCATCAGCTATCTGCATACTCCGGGCGAGCGCCGGTATTCTTTAGCATTGGATATCGCCGAGATATTCAAGCCGATTATCGTTGACCGGACCATCTTCAAGGTTTTAAACAAGAAAGAGGTCCAATCCAAACACTTTGATCATCGCTTGAACAAATGTATTTTAAACGACACCGGAAAGAAGATATTTGTCAAGGCCATACAAGAGCGGCTTGACGAAACCATCAAGCACCGTTCCTTAAAGCGGAATGTTAGCTACAAACATCTCATCAAGCTGGAATGTTACAAACTGACAAAGCACCTGTTAAACATGGAAGAGTACAAACCATTTAAAATGTACTGGTAATGTATGTTATTTTGGTGTATGACATAGGAGAAAAGCGAGTCGGGAAAATGCTGAAATTATGCCGTAAATACCTGAATTGGATACAAAATTCTGTATTCGAGGGCGAAATAACCGAAGTTAAATTGAAAGAACTCAAAATAAAGGCAAAGTCTATTATGCAGTCCGACACCGACAGTTTGATTATCTTCTCAAGTCGCGACGAGAGGTGGCTGGAAAAAGAGATCGTCGGTAGCGAACGAGCCTCAACAGAAGTCTTTCTCTGATGTCGACCGAGTGCAAATTGTTGCAATCAAAATGACAGATGTATTCGATGCGTTCTTTGACACATTTATAATCAGATAAATATGGGAGTTGTCGATATCCCGGGTATTTTATATCATGAGATATCGACAACTTTTTCCTAATAATTTTACTATCTTTGACTCTGTAAAACGTTTATTTACAGAGATTATTTTTCGGATCTTAACGGGTCTTAATCGTACCAAAGTGGAATTGAAATGAAATACCAAGAAGGCTGCGACAACTGAGATTAGGGTCTTAATCGTACCAAAGTGGAATTGAAATGAGCATGTCTGAAAAAGGCTTTTTTATTATGCAAAGTCTTAATCGTACCAAAGTGGAATTGAAATATAAAATAAGGATTAAGACCGAATCTTGCGCTAGACAGTCTTAATCGTACCAAAGTGGAATTGAAATAGCGTGCGGAGCAGCTTTTGTTCTACATTGGTAGATGTCTTAATCGTACCAAAGTGGAATTGAAATACTGGTTATATTTTTCTGTTTTTGTACTCATATTGTCTTAATCGTACCAAAGTGGAATTGAAATGCAAAGAAGTAATGCCTGTGCCTCGCAAGTCGAGAGTCTTAATCGTACCAAAGTGGAATTGAAATAGCGGCTTTTAGCGCAAACACCCGTTCTTTGTCAGTCTTAATCGTACCAAAGTGGAATTGAAATCGCTGTTTTAAGGCATACAGACAAGCTTAAACCTGTCTTAATCGTACCAAAGTGGAATTGAAATTGCAACTTGCCCTCCGATAGCATGTTGAGCAACTTTGTCTTAATCGTACCAAAGTGGAATTGAAATGATTTTCATTCCTTTTAAAAAGCAGACTATACACGGTCTTAATCGTACCAAAGTGGAATTGAAATGAATACGATTGGTTCTTTTTGTCAGGACAGTTCTCGTCTTAATCGTACCAAAGTGGAATTGAAATCACTCATATCCTTAACAATATTAGTAAAGCGTGACTGTCTTAATCGTACCAAAGTGGAATTGAAATTTCAGAGAGGACGTTAGCGACTCTATTTGTTTACGGTCTTAATCGTACCAAAGTGGAATTGAAATGCAGAAGAGGGCTTGGATGATAGTTTCACAGAAGCCGTCTTAATCGTACCAAAGTGGAATTGAAATCCTGCAATGTCCGTGAACACATCCTGCAATAGATGTCTTAATCGTACCAAAGTGGAATTGAAATAAATACAACAACGGTATTTCTGCTTATTACGCTAAAGTCTTAATCGTACCAAAGTGGAATTGAAATATTGTCGGTCTTTATGATATCAGTGAAGATATTTGTCTTAATCGTACCAAAGTGGAATTGAAATATATTATAATACTCAAAAGAGAGATTCATTCCGGATAGTCTTAATCGTACCAAAGTGGAATTGAAATTGGGTATATCTGGCTTTTCTTCTACTCCAAACTTTGTCTTAATCGTACCAAAGTGGAATTGAAATGATCCAAAATAGCGTCGTTGATTCTCGCGACTGTTGTCTTAATCGTACCAAAGTGGAATTGAAATTCGTTGGCACGCTGGCGATGTGAGGGATTTGAGTATAGTCTTAATCGTACCAAAGTGGAATTGAAATTACGCAAACTGCTCAACTCCTTGTGCTTGTTGTTCAGTCTTAATCGTACCAAAGTGGAATTGAAATTATTGCAGCCAATATAGGGCGGGTCGATAAAATGGTCTTAATCGTACCAAAGTGGAATTGAAATTGAACAAATTTTCGGTTAATACTGCTGCACATTTTGTCTTAATCGTACCAAAGTGGAATTGAAATGGAATAGGCTACCTGCTTTACGTATATGGAGCTTAGTCTTAATCGTACCAAAGTGGAATTGAAATATGGACACAACTATTGTCAAAGTCGGCAAATGTTTGTCTTAATCGTACCAAAGTGGAATTGAAATGTCGTAGTTGCTCACCAGCTTGCTGCATTAAATTTGTCTTAATCGTACCAAAGTGGAATTGAAATTTCGTACCTGTCCTCAATGAGTGGAACACGGTTCTTTGTCTTAATCGTACCAAAGTGGAATTGAAATAATATACCCTCAACAATACCTTGGGCGGCCAGTTTGGGTCTTAATCGTACCAAAGTGGAATTGAAATAAAAGCAGAGGAGTTGCATGCTTTGATAAATTTATCGTCTTAATCGTACCAAAGTGGATTAAAGGTACAGATTGTCGCTTATGGGGCCTTTATAGCTTCCTTGAAAACCCTATTTTACATTTATATAAAAGAAACAATATGAAAGTACGTAAAACCTCTATCCCGAATGCGAGTTTGGTCAATGCTTATTGTCCCGCAGATTATTCCGATTCATTTGTATGTGAGGCAGATTGTAGCCGTATGATTAATCCCGATGATATTATGGTCGGATTTTGGACCGATTTCCCCAATTGGGTAAACATTCTATTCAAAATCCGTAATTTTCTTGTGAGGTTCGTAGGATTGAAAGGCTCCGAAAACGATAATCTGAAAGAACTTGAGAACTGTATTCGTTCCGGTGGTAAGTACGGTTTGGTATCCGTTCCGGCAAAAACCGAGCATGAAACGGTTATTTTGTTGACCGATAAACATCTCTGCGCTTATATGTCTGTTTATGTCGAGGATAACAAAAATGTGTATGCAATCACATTAGTACATTTCAAAAATAAATTGGGGCGTATCTATTTCTTCTTTGTCCGGCCTTTTCATGGATTGATTGTGAAAAGTATGCTCAAAATAGCTTTGTCGCGTCACAGCACGCCAGAAAGCATATCCACACCCTGCTCGGAAAAAGCAAAATAGGAGCAACGAATCCCGCCGCGGGGTATGATGTTACAATTTGTGGATTCTCATTTCGCTGTTCTTACTGATGTTTTCGGCATACACCCAAAAACAAAAATCTCCGTAATATTTTATTGCGGAGATTTTTTGGTGGTTTGTCACCGTTTGGTATTTTTCTGAGTGATTCAGCTGGGGCTCGAACCCAGGACCCCATCCTTAAAAGGGATGTGCTCTACCTGCTGAGCTACTGAATCGGCTAATTCTAAAATTGTTTTTTTTTGTGATTCAGCTGGGGCTCGAACCCAGGACCCCATCCTTAAAAGGGATGTGCTCTACCTGCTGAGCTACTGAATCTGTTTTTCAAAAACGGATGCAAAGATACTGTTTTTTTTTAGAAATACAAATCTCTATCCTGTTTTTGTCATATTTTAAATAACCGGAGAGAACTATTTCTATACACATAAGACGAAGCAGATAATGCGCCGGAAATAAACGTAAGAAAATCCAAAACCTGATTTATATAATGCATGGAGAAAGTAAATAAAGGGTTGATATGTCTTGCTTTTTTATTCAAAAAGAATGAATATCATCCATCACAAATTAAGCAAAATAAGGGTTTCCAGCAGGCATAACTTTCAAAATCATATTGATATAATACGGTATCAGATGTATTTTCATCTCAAATTTTGTGGTAAAACATCAAAATATTGTATCTTTGCAGCTGTTCTGATCAGATAAACAATATAAAAAACAGAATATTAACAGTTGGACATCATAATAGGTCATATTATTTTATCACTTACATGTATTGTTTTCTTCTCAGGGATGGAAACAGCGTATTTGGCTGCTAACAAAATGCGTTTGGAGTTGGCAAAGAAAGACAGGAGCCTGAATTCGTCGGTTATATCCATTTTTTACAACAATCCGCAGCAGTTTATCGCCACCATGTTTTTGGGTAAGAGCATTGGCGTAGTGATATACGTACTGCTTATGACTACAGCATTGCACCAATCGTTTGAACCCATGGGAGCCGTTTTCGGGCTTGCTCTTCAGATTCTGTTGGTTGTAACTATTCTTATAATAGTGGGCGAATTTATGCCCAAAACCATTTTCAAGTTAAGCCCGAACCTATGGATACGTTTGTTCTCCTGGTTGCTGCTTGTATTTTATGTTGTACTTTATCCTGTTTCTTGGATTTGTTCGTGGCTATCGTTGCGGGTTTTCAAACTCCTCAGAACCGACATCCCCAAATCGATCGAAGAAAATGTTTTTTCACGTATAGAGCTCAATTATTTACTTCAGGAGAACCTTGATTCTAACGAAGATATCAAAGACCTCGACAACGAGGTGAAGATATTCAAAAAGGCGTTGGATTTCTCAAACGTAAAACTGCGCGACTGCTACGTGCCACGTACCGAAATGGTAGCGTTGGAATATGGTGTGCATGTCAATACCTTAAAACAAACATTTATTGAAACAGGTCTTTCAAAGATACTTATATATAAAGAATACATAGACAATATAGTGGGATATATCCACTCGTCGGAGATGCTCAAACACCAGAAAGAGTGGTTAAAATACATCAAACCCATACCGTTTGTACCCGAAAACATGGCTGCACAGAAACTTATGAAAATATTCATGCAGCAGAAAAAAAGTATTGCCGTTGTAGTGGATGAATTTGGCGGTACCGCCGGAATCGTAACCTTAGAAGATATTGTAGAACAAATATTCGGCGAAATAGAAGACGAACACGATATACGCGATTATACAGCCGAAAAAATTGGCGAGAACGAATATTTATTCTCCGGAAGGCTCGAAGTGGAAGAAGCAAATCGTTTATTCAAACTGAATCTGCCTCTGTCGGAAGAATATACAACTATAGCCGGCTATATTTTGCAGGCACATCAGCACTTCCCTAAACTCAATGAAATTATACGGTTCGACAAATACACCTTCAAATGTGTGAAAGTAACCAATAACAGGATAGAGTTGGTAAGGATGAAAATAAATAATTAGCAAGAACAAAATACATTGAAATTCAGGGTGTTGACAAATTATAGAACAAAAATGCATGCCGGATGCATTTTTTTTTGTAAATTCGTGCCCTCAAATTAACCCTAAAAAAATAACATCAGTCTCATAATATTTTTATTTAGAAATGGCAACATTACAAAACATTCGAAACAAAGGAGTTTTATTATTAGTCGTAATTGGCGTAGCTCTGTTAGCCTTTGTTATAGGCGATTTTTTAAATTCAGGTTCTACATTATTTCACCAGTCCAGACAAAATGTGGCCGAAATCAACGGTGAAAAGATCAATATACAAAATTATCAGGAAGCTATCGAGCAGATGACTATTGTATATAAGATAGAGTCGGGAAGGAGCAACTTCAGCGAAAGCGAAATGGCTCAGATACGAACTCAAGTGTGGGATAACATTGTAAATGATAGAGTTTTTGCAGCCGAAACTGCAAAAATGGGACTGACCGTTGGTAAAGATGAGCTTCACGACAAATTGATCGGAAATAATATTCATCCGATGATATTGCAACGCCCTGTATTTGTTGATCAACAAACAGGACAGTTCAGCAAAAGCCACTTGTTGCAGTTTTACAACAGCGTTTTCGGCGATGACTCTCCAGCCGAGTCACAAGAACAACTACGTGAAGCCAAATCGTATTGGCTATTCTGGGAAAACGCCGTGAAAAACGCCATTCTGCAAGACAAATATTTTAAATTGATCGAAAATGCAGTTGGCGCCAATAGCATTGAAGCCAAATACAATTTCGATGCACGGAAGCTTACAGGCGATGTAAACTATATAGTACGACCATACTTCTCGGTACCCGATTCGGTTGTTAAGGTAACCGACGCGGAACTCAAAACACGTTATGATGCCAAAAAAGAATTATTCAAACAAGAGCCAAACAGATCGGTAAACTACGTGTCATTTGAAGTGGAGCCATTGGAAGAAGATTTTGTGGAAGCCCAAGAATGGATAACAAGAGTAGGCGAAGAATTCAGAACAACCAATGATGTGGTTGGGTTAGTTAACTCCGAGTCAGATGTTACATACGATGAAAAACACACATATTCAAAACAAACAGTTCCCGCTATGTTAAAAGATTTTGCATTCGGTAATTCTACCGGTGCTATCTTCGGCCCTATATTTCAGAACAATACTCACTTAATGGCAAAAATAATGGAGGCAGGTATTATGGAATCCGACTCAGTTAATCTTCGCCATATAGTTATCGAACCGGGTAACGAGAAAAAAGCAGACAGCCTTATCAATGTAATTAGGGGCGGAGCAAGTTTTGCCGATGTGGCAATGCAAAATTCACTGTCACAGCAAAGCGCTCAGATGGGTGGCGAAATAGGATGGATCACCCGTAATATGGCTGGAAAAGAGATCGAAGACCCCGCTTTCTCCAAAAGTATCAACGATATATTCAAGGTGAGCACACCCCAAGGCATCCAGATTTTTCAGATTACCGACAGAACTCCTGCCCGTCCGAAAGTGAAATTAGCTATTCTCGAACGGAAAGTTACTCCGAGCAATCAGTCATTCAGCAAACTGTTCGACGAAGCAAAACAATTTGCTGTAGGTAGTGTTGATTCGAAAAAATTTGAAGAATTAGCCAAAGGAAAAGGATATGTAGTCCGTCCGGCAGTTGGTTTAACCAAAAATAGCGAAAACATTGATATGATTCCTCAATCGCGCCAGATAGTACGTTGGGCGTTCGAAAACAGCAAAGGAACTGTTTCCGATGTGTTTGACTGCGACAGAAACACCTATGTGGTAGCGGTAATATCTGATGTGAACGAAAAAGGATTCCGCAGTCTCGAACAGGTTAAACCGCAGTTGAGAGCAGAAATAATCAAAGATAAAAAAGCGGATATAATAAAGAAACAGATAAGCGACCAAATGGCCCAAAACCCTACCCTCGACGGATTGGCGGCAGCTATCGGCGAGGAAGTCAGAACTGCTGGATCAGTTAATTTCGCATCGTTTCAGTTTGGCGATGCCGGCATGGAACCTTACGTTACAGGTCAAGCGAGCATAACACCCGAAGGGAAGATAAGCGGTCCGTTGAAAGGCGAAGCCGGAGTGTACGTTATTATGCCGTTGGCCAAAATAGAAGATACTACTCCGTTCGATATTCAATCGGAAACAGCGCAGCTCAACTATCGCACTTTTCAGTCGCTACCGTATACGCTAATGCAAAAAATGAGAGACAAATATAAGATAGTAGATAATCGTTCTAATTTCTACTAACCTATACATATATTTACGCTGAATAGAGCGGGACGGACTTGGTTCATCCCGCTCTATCATTTACAGGTTTTTCTGGGTATACAAGGCGCGAAACTAAATACGATGCGAAGTGAAGTTTAGAGAGTTTATTCAGTCTGAATTTGAAAGGTTCATATTACACAACATCGACATTTGGCAAATCATCATCATCACCTGATACACCAAACGTAACAGAAAACAGAGTGGAATTATAGGAAATTACACCCAGATATTTTATGAAAATATTCAAAATTATATTGAAAACAATTCATCGAATAGGAAAGAAGATAAATTTCACAAAACAAAACAAAAAATAATCTTAAATAAGCAGTAACGAGCAAAAGATATTGTTGAATTGAATTAATTTTCAATTAGCCTTCCCAGCGAAGCACGAACAATAAAAACGTTGTTGTACATAGCCGGATTCAACTGCGTGGCCCCGTATATTATGACACTTATGTCGAAAATGAGAAGTTGATCGAAAGAAGTTTTAAGAAGTCTTTTTTGCTTTTGAAGAAGGTTTGGAACTCTTGCCCTGAAAAACTTTTTATATAATTTTGCCAATCAAAATAAATGCAGTATTTTTGCAGTCCGTTTATTATCCAGATATGAATCTTTCTGAAACAGCTTGTTAAGTCCTAAGCATGTGCCGATTAGCCTCTCCCATGACGACTATTTCACTGTATGTAGAAGATGAAATTATTAATAATAAGGAATATCCGAAAACTCTATTCTTTGCGTTATGCTAATGCCTAAGATGCTGATTTACTACGGTAAACATCGTTTTTGGCTTACAGACAAGCATTGATATAGAAGTTTTTAGACATCTCCAATAATAAAACATTATAATTAAAAGTGGATACGTTAAGTTATAAAACCATTTCTGCCAACAAAGCCACCGTGCAGAAAGAATGGGTGGTAGTTGACGCTACCGACATGGTATTGGGGCGTATGGGATCAAAAGTAGCCAAACTTCTGCGCGGCAAATACAAACCCAGTTTTACACCTCATGTAGATTGCGGCGACAATGTGATTATTGTTAATGCAGACAAGGTAAGATTAACCGGCGACAAATGGACCGGACGCATATACCTTCGTCATACAGGTTATCCGGGAGGTCAGAGAGAGAGTACCCCCGCGGATCTGATGGCTAAATCACCCGAACGATTTATCCGTAAAGTGATAAAAGGCATGTTGCCCAAAAATCGTCTTGGTGATAAAATCATCAACAATTTACATGTGTTTGCAGGACCAGAACATCACATGCAAGCTCAAAAACCAAAACAAATCGATTTAAATTCGCTTAAATAACCGATATGGAAGTAGTAAATGCATTAGGAAGAAGAAAAGCAGCGGTAGCCCGCATTTTCGTAAGTGAAGGAAAAGGACAGATTACCATCAACAAACGTGAACTGACGAACTATTTTCCCTCACCCATGTTGCAGTATATTGTAATGCAACCGCTGAATAAATTAGGCGCGGCAGAAAAATACGACATCAAGGTAACTATTGGCGGCGGAGGATACAACGGACAAGCAGAAGCATTACGTTTGGCCATTGCACGCGCTTTGGTAAAAATCAACGCTGATGATAAAAAAGCGTTGAAAGCCGAAGGATTCATGACACGTGACCCTCGCGAAGTTGAAAGGAAAAAACCCGGACAACCCAAAGCACGCAAAAGATTCCAGTTCTCAAAACGTTAATAAAATCGCTATTCTTCAGGATAGAAATTTCATTAGTAATATAATTGCCGGTATTTACAGTAAAAACGGCACATGGTTTAGTATCTAAATTTGTGAGATCCTCTCGGTTTCCGAATCTTCCCCAAAAAGGACAGGTCCGGGAGGGGCTACTCACAGATTGAAATCCCCAAAAGAAAGTAAACAATATAATAAAACAAAAATGTCAAGAACAAATTTCGAAGAATTATTAGAAGCCGGATGTCATTTCGGCCACCTGAAACGTAAATGGAATCCGGCAATGGCTCCATACATCTTTATGGAACGCAATGGTATCCATATCATAGACTTACACAAAACCGTAGCCAAAATTGACGAAGCTGCAGCAGCAGCAAAACAAATATCCAAATCAGGACGCAAGATATTATTCGTTGCGACAAAAAAACAAGCAAAAGACATTGTTGCCGATAAAGCTATAACTATCGGAATGCCATACATTACCGAACGATGGGCAGGAGGTATGCTTACCAATTTCCCCACCATTCGTAAGGCTATTAAAAAAATGTCTAATATAGACAAAATGGCCACCGACGGCACGTTCGAGAATATATCAAAACGCGAAAAACTTCAAATCACACGCCAACGCGAGAAATTAGAAAAGAACTTAGGCTCCATAGCTGACCTTACACGGCTACCTTCTGCCGTTTTTGTTGTCGATGTGATGAAAGAACACATTGCCGTTAAAGAAGCGCGGCGCCTCGGAATTCCTGTATTCGGAATCGTTGATACCAACTCAAATCCGAACGATATTGACTTTGTTATTCCGGCAAACGACGACGCTACCAAATCGGTCGAAGTTATTCTTAACGCTATCTGCGCAGCTATACAAGAAGGCGCCGAAGAACGTAAGATCGAAAAAATCGATATGGAAGCAGGAGAAGTTAACGAGATAAAAGAAAAAAAATCGCGTATAAACAAACGCCCAAGAACGCAGAAAGAAGACAGCGAAGCGTTGAAGGCCAATGTGGTGAAGAAATTTGTTGAAGAAGAAGAATAACTCATCCCACATCCCATTAAAAACCAATGGGAGATCGAATGATCAAAAAAACTTTTGAATAACCAATAAAAACCGTTTCCCTGCAATGTATTTTTACATTAGCGGAGAAATAAAGATATATATTATGGCAGTAACAATGGCAGAAATTTCAAAATTGCGTACAATGACCGGCGCAGGTATGATGGATTGCAAAAATGCATTGACCGAAGCCAACAGCGATTTTGAAAAAGCAATAGAAATTATACGTAAAAAAGGACAAGCAATAGCCGCAAAACGGAGCGATCGGGAAGCTTCCGAAGGATGTGTATTGGCTGAAGCCAAAAACGGATTTGCAGTTACACTCGCTCTAAAATGCGAAACAGACTTTGTAGCTAAAAATACAGACTTCATCGCTCTTACCCAGTCGATTATCGACAAGGCTATGGACGAGAAACCCGAAACACTTGACGCCCTAAAAGCATTGATTATAAACGGACGCACTATTTCCGACCTGATAACAGACCGTTCGGGTATTACCGGTGAAAAAATGGAACTCGATTATTATGAATTTGTAAAGGGAGGTAGTGTTGTTGCCTATATTCATCCGGGTAACAAATTAGCAACAATCGTTGCTTACACCGAAGAAAATGTGGATAACCAGGTAGCCCGTGACGTAGCTATGCAAGTTGCGGCTATGAATCCGGTATCACTCGACAGAACTTCGGTTCCGCAAAAAATAATCGATACAGAACTGGAAATAGGACGTGAAAAAGCGCGCGAAGAAGGTAAAGCAGAGAATATGCTTGACAAAATAGCTCAAGGCCGCCTGAACAAATTCTTTCAAGAATCGACCTTGCTCGAACAAGCGTTTATCAAAGACAATAAAATATCGGTTGCCGGCTACTTGAAAGCAAATAAAGCTACCGCTACCGATTTTAAACGCGTTACGTTAAATCAGGAATAAAACACATAATACTCAAATACACCTCTGAGAGTTTCGTTCTATACGTTACGCTATAGCGCCGAAGCGTTGAATTAACCTATAACTATATCAACATAGCTTCAAACCTTGATATCAGAGTTTTTTGTAACCTCAGACAAGAAGGTACCCGTTAGATTTCGGGTACTTTTTTTTGTGCGTATAAAGCATATTTCCCATACCCTTGAAACTATTTACAGATTCTTAAAGAATGCAAGATATGATGGAACCCCACGATCTCGTACTTTATAAACAACACCTTCTTCACTTTCAACTTTCATACTCTCCACTGTCTTAGAACAGCCCTCTTCGTCCGGTAAACAGAAAAGCAATTTGTTTTAGCTTTTTGTTGCTCAATTAACAAAAATGGGCAGGGAAGTAATCTTGAGTAATTACAAAGCCTTGCGTATTTATTCAGGGGGCCGGATGTTATGCATTATAAATTAAGCAGATAAATGTCTTTCAGTATGCCTTAAAGAATTATTAATAATAAAAACAAACAATAACTAAATTTAACCTATTTAGGCTTTTATTTCTCAAACTAATGTAATTACATTTACAGCGAGCAAATATATTAAAGCAGTATATTAAATGAAATTAGCTTGAAATAACGTGATATAAGTCATTGTAGAGTGTCCTGGGATATACGTGATTACCTTGAATATATAGAGTTATTGCGCTACACATTAACTTTATGATGCTTATAAAATGTTCTCTTTTTATAATATTTAGTATAAATTAGTTTTTGTTTAGTATTTGTTTTAAGATAGCTTAAATTAGATCATTTCTTACCGTTGCAGGAAAGATTAGCAGACAATGAAGTTTGCTGTATGTTTACAAAGCAGGTTTATTTAAAGATAACACGCGGTTATCACTCGAGTTCCGAGCCTGTTTTTGTCAATGGCTTCCGGTTTAATTACCGAAAACCTCCTGTTGCGGTACTCCATCCCTCAAAAGACATTCAACACACCCCGGCAGGATCATTGGCAAAAATACGTTCATAAAAACAGATATTATTAGCGTTAGGATTTTCATAATATATCTCTATAATCATCTAAATTTTAATTAGTTATGAATCTATTTTTTACCAATTCCAAATTCAAGTTAAAGGCTTGTAGTTTTTCAATTGCCGTCATTGCTTTGATAGCGATGAATCCGGTGATGTTTGCCCGACAGCCATCATACAAAGATGGTATTCAGTTGGGAGTAGTAAAGGTGAAATTTGAAGAGTCTATGACATCTACACTAAGTAGAATGCCAGGACAGATTCAAACTGTAGGAAAGAAGTCGTTAACAACAGGAATGACGGCCTTCGATAAGGTAGCCGGAAGTGTTAAAGCCAGCAAGATGGAGCGGTTAATACCCGTTCACTCTGATCCTGAGATAGAAGCGCGGCACGTGAAAGCCGGGTTACATCTTTGGTATCTGGTTGAGTTCGACGAAGGAGTAAACCCTTCGGAAGCTGCCAAAAAGTTCAAATCTGTTTCGGGAATAAAGATTGTGGAAAACGAGCATCTTAAAACGATCATACCGAGTACGTATGCGCCTTATGAGCCTTCGCCTTCGGTTTATTCAGCTTCCATCTTCGATGACCCGTATTTAAAGGATCAATGGCACTATATCAATACCGGACAACTTAACCTGCCAGGGAAAAACGCGGATGCTAATCTTGGAGAAGCGTGGAAGATAACAGCAGGACGCCCTGATGTTATAGTTGCCGTATTTGACGGGGGTGTCGACGTAAACCATGAGGATTTAAAAGCGAACATCTGGATCAATACCAAAGAGATACCGGGTAACGGAATAGATGACGACGGAAACGGATATATTGATGATATAAACGGATTCAATTTTAGTGGTCTGACAGGTAAGATCGACCCTCAGCGTCATGCTACCCATGTGGCAGGAACAGTGGCGGCTGTAAATAACAATGGAAAAGGAGTAGCCGGAGTAGCCGGTGGAACCGGAGCCAACGACGGAGCTAAAGTTATGTCTATGCAGGTATTGAACGCTAATACTGCCGGTCAGATGTTCAAAGCCTATGTATACGCCGCCGACCAAGGCGCTGTTATTTCGCAAAATAGCTGGGGATATCAAGGTCCTGACGTAGTGGAACAAGATATACTTGACGGTATAGACTACTTTATTGATAATGCAGGATTGAGTCCCGACAGTCCCATGAAAGGTGGTATTGTGATATTTGCCGCCGGTAATGCCTCTTCGGATGGTTTATGGTGGCCGGGCGTTTATAATCGTTGTCTGTCGGTAGCCTCGATAGGCCCCGAAGGGAAGATCGCTTCGTACTCAAATTACGGAGACTGGATAGAAATATCGGCTCCGGGAGGAGATGCCCAAGTTTACGGCACGAAAGCAGGGGTGTTGAGCACTTTTCCGGGTAATTTGTACGGATACATCAACGGAACCTCAATGGCTTGTCCTCATGTATCGGGTATAGCGGCATTGTCTATAGCTAATAGTAAGACACAGATGACAAATACTCAATTGTGGGATTTATTACTTACCTCAGTTGCCGATGTATACAGCTATAATGAGCCGAGATTTGAGGGCAAGATGGGTACAGGTATGATAAACGCCTTGCTGGCGTTAAGAGAGGATGACAAAATAGCCCCTGATAAAATCACTACACTTAAGGTCAGAAGTGTAGCACAGGAATTGGCCATATTAGAATGGAATGTGCCGAACGACCCTAATGATGATACTCCATATATATATACCGTATATTATTCTACCGAACCTGTAACTCCAGGAAACAAGGATGACGCGGATAAAATAGAGGTAATGAACACTAAAAAAGCGGGAGAAGCTATGGAGCGCGAATTATCCGGTTTGTTTGGAACAACAAAGTATTATTTTGCTATAGTATCTACCGACAGATGGGGTAATGCTTCGGAAATATCAAATGTAGCATCCGCTACCACCAATAACGGTCCGAAAATAGATGTCAATACGGGCGAGACGGATAAATCGCTCAAAATGACTATAGATGTTTCTCAAAAAATAAATGGTAACAAATCTTTCAAGCTGTTGAACAATGAAGAAGGATTGTTACGTTGGGAATATGTTACTCGTAATACAGGTCATACATATTCTACAACTCCCTATTCTGCTCCTGTATATCCCGCGGTAACAGGATCACCAAAAGGAATCGGTACGATAAATGCCGAAAGCAGGGTAGAAACGGTACGAAACACAGAGATTATTCCTTTCGCGGCATTTACGCCTGTTGAAAAAAGGTATTCGGGTTACTCTGTATTATATATTGGCGATATTGATTTTTCATTACCCACATCGGGAGCTGTACACTTTTTTGTTAATGAAGAAGACGGATTTAACCTGACACATGTAAGCGCTTCGTTCAGGTACATAATGGAAACCGGACCTGTGATCATAGAAGTGTATAAAGGCGCGGGTTTGACAAAAGAGAATCTGATATATTCTCAGAATTACCAACCTGCCAACGCTTGGGATAGTAACCATAACATCCAACTCGCGGAGCACTGTTACTTTGCCAAAGGAGCAGACTTCTTTATTGTGGTACATATTCCGGAAGACAATAAATTTCCGTTAGGCATAGGTATCGAAACATCGGAAGAGTACAGTGATTATTGCTTCTTTTCTTCCAATTACGGAAAAAAATGGACACTTTTACGCGATGAAGGTATTCCGGTAAATTACGCGTGGAATATAGCTGCGCTAAGCAATAGCGAACATATAAAAGAATATCTGCTACTGAATCCGATGTCGGGCGATGTAGAAGGGTATTCCCAAGCCGACGTAACGCTATTCGCCTACGGGTCTAAACTGATAAACGGAACATATAACACCAATCTGATATTCAAATCCAATGACATTCAGAATCCGGAGTATTGCGTTCCGGCACAGATCAATGTTGTAGGACATAAAGCAAAAGTAACATATCCCACAGTAGCTAATTTCGGCAGTGTCTTTGTAAGTGATGAGAAGACTCTGGATATCGTATTGGAAAACAAAGGATACGGAATTACAAACACCCTGACAGCCGTCGTAAATAATGACCAGTATGAGATCGTATCGGTGCCTAATACCGTCGCAGCCAGAGATGAAGCGATAATAAGGGTTAAGATGAAACCGACAGCACCCGGAAATATCAACGGAAGGCTTACTGTTACCGACGGACAGAATCAATATACCATACCATTATTCGGTATTGGGATGGGAACATCCAAAATAACCATGACTCCTTCTTCAGCTACCATAGACAATATAAGCATAGGAGATGTGGTAGAAGCTACGTTTACCCTGAAAAACGAAGGGGAATATCCTTTACTCTACTTCTTGCCTGGCCTTGACAACAGCGATATAAGTACAAGCTGGCCTGTGCCATATCATAAATACGGATATGTTACGCGCAGCAACAGAAGCGACCTTACCAAAGACGCGACATTGGTATACAGCTTCAATGACATATCGGCTACGGGAGTAGACATAACAAGCAATTATATATTAAATCACTACAAAGAGGTTGAATTGGGATTCAGATTTCCGTTTTACGGAGTAGACCAGGATAAGATATATATTACCAAAAACGGATATATCACGTTTGATGATTCGGCTTTTCCTTATAATCAACCACGCTTGAAAGGAGAACTGAAAGGCTGTATTTCGTTACTTGGTCTTGGTGCTTCGGTAGGACTGACAAACGGAAGTATTCATTACAAAATGGAATCCGACAGGCTTATTATCCAATACACCAACATCGATTACGTCGAATTCATGACCGCTCAGATGGTGCTGTATGCCACGGGAGACATCCGGTTCTATTATGAAAAAATGCCTCCAGCCGGCAGCGTAGCGAATTCGATTATCATTTTGATTGAGGATATAGCTCAAACAGACGGTATTGCATTAAAGGATAACGATTCTGATTTCATGATCGAGGATTATACCGTTATAGGTTTTGATTACCCCGGCCCCGATATTATTACAACAGTAGAAAACAGCTCTGGAGTTATTGTTCCTAACGATTATGTAGATGTAAAAATAACGATGAATACCGCCACTCAGCCGGAAGGAACATCGAAACGGAGTGTCAACGTTATCAGCAATGATCCCGACAATCAGTTATCAAGTTACCAGGCAACGTTAAATGTTGTTTCGGGTGGTTTATTCGGATATAAAACCTCATCGGATGTTGTTGATTTCGGTGTTGCGTTCCAGGGATATCCTTGCGAAAAGAGTTTGATGATACAGAATACGGGTACAAAACCGATTACCATCAGTTCGCTGGACTACGATAATACGAAATTCAACGTTACGGGCAATATGGAAATAGCATCCGGATTGAACGATCTTCTAAACATATCGGTAAATACAGACAACCTGGCTGAATTTGATGAAGTTCTCCAAATCAATTTCTCAGAAGGAACATCCAAATCTATCGGGCTTAAAGCTTCCGTTAGAGTAGAGCCTATTATTCAGGCTGAAACATCATTGTTGAGCGCCACATTGAATAGAGGAGAGAAAGAAGCATTTCCTTATGAAATAAAGAACACAGGAGGATCTGATCTGGATGTCTCTGTAATAGGCGGACAATGGTTTCGTTTTGAAGAGTCGCCGGCATCCAATACTATTACCGACTATGACTATTTTGTTAAAGAGGAAAACAGTGGAGAACCTAGTTATAACTGGATCGACATTATAGAAACAGGTATTATGTTTCCTAATGACGATGGTAATAATGACAATAAAGAGAAGTTCTGGAATAAGATAGAACTTCCGTTCAAGTTCAGATTCTACGGAATTGAATACGAATCTATCCGGGTCAGCCAAAATGCTATTATAGCTCTTGGAGGCGATCCTCCAGCAATGGTTCCGACTATAAAAGGTTTCCCTATTGAAAATACATACGGTGCGTCATTTATTTGCCCTATGTTTAGCGTAGGTATATTTAGTGAAATGCTACACTCTAATTCCGGCTTATACTATCAGATCTACGAAGATAAGGTTGTATTCTCATGGATGTATCTTAGAAATAAACTTGGCATGGGGCAATCCGTGCAGGCCATCCTGTTTAAGGACGGGACTATAAAATTCATGTACCAGGGAGTGAAGGAAATATCAAACGGAACCAAAATGGGTGTGATAGGTATTCATAGTGTTGATGGAAAATATATAATCATTTCAAATGATACCTATCTGGATCTTTCTAATAATTTGGCCTATTTGATACTCCCGTCTGATACCCATACGATAGCTTCCGGCGCAAGTCTTAACGGAGAAATGGTTATCGATTCCGAGAATATTTACGGAGGTAACTTTACCGATAAGTTCCAAATACATTCGAATGCTCCGGCTTCCCAGGTATTGAATAAGCCGGTATCTGTTTCGGTTTTGGGTAATACCACAGTAATTAACGAAATTCCCGAGAAGGTCATTTTCGATGATAAAGAGGTTTTCATGGAGGAAGGTGATTATTCTCATATCTACAAAGAGTTTATAATTAATAATACAAGCGATTTCCCGATAAATATAACAAACGCGCGGATGAAAATAGGGCAACAGTGTCTTACCATGTTAGTTGAGGAATTCAATCGAAACACAGTGGAGCTGACACCTATTGAAGATTTAATACCATTACCGAAAATAGTAGTCATGCCGGGTATAAAGAGATCATTCATACTAAGGTTCCAACCGTCCGGGGCAGATATTTTCGAAGACACATTGATTCTGTCAACAGATGCGTTTGGAGAGGTAGAAGTGGAGATGAGCGGACTGGGTTATTATCCTGCAGTGATCAATATAGATAGTACGCCTATTGATGTATCACTTGAAAAATTGGATCAGACAGTAACAAAAACAATACCTTTCGATAATACATACGGAGGATACGAACTTAATTATAATGTCTATGTTAGCTATAATAGGGACAATGTTGCCCCTGACCCCAAAGTTAACATGGCTACACAGGCCATATCAACGGAAGTGGAGGGCGATGTTAAAATGAACATACAACCTGTAGTGAAATCACCGATGAACACCAATCAGGATTTCAACAGGATATATCAGTATGTTACGGAGTATAACAGTTGTATAGGAAATATAGGTACTACGGAAACTTTGGTGGCCACCCAATTTACCGCGGATGATACCGGCTTAAACCTTAGCGATGTAGGATCGGCTGTACTTTTAGAGAAAGGTGTTGAAGGGACAATCAAAGTAGAAATCAAAGCGGGAACAAGTATTTTTAACGCGGTACTTGTAGGTACGGGAAGCGTCGATATTGAATATCCCGAAGACGTTGACGACAATGAAGTCGTTGTATTTCTGAATGTGCCTTTGGATAAGCCTGTGCAAATAATGCCTAATGAAAATTTCTATGTGATTTTCATATATCCTATAGATCTTAATTATCCTCAATGCTTTCAATTAGGCGGAATTGAAAAATCATTAGGCAGGTATATATGGTACTATGCCGGTATATGGTATGACTTTCAGGAGAGATTGCATAGCGCCGGAAGATCTAACAGGTCAGGATATTTTATGTATGCCGCCGAGCGGGAATTTAAAGAAAGCGGATGGGTGAAGATACTTTCTCCGAGTCCGGCTTTAGGCACTCTGCCTATGGGCGAAGAATCATCAGCCGAAATAAAGATCGACGCTTCGTTTGCGAAACGCGGAATACAAAACGCTGAACTGGTATTCAAATCAATAAGCAGGATAGAGACGACTCTAAGTTTGCCGATCTGCCTCAGGGTAAACGAGGCGCCTGTATTTGTCGGAATGCCTGCCGTAATTACCATATCAGAGAAAGACGATATAAGTATTGATGTGGTGGTAAACGACAAGGAAGGAGACACATTTGTAATAGAAGTTACTGAGAAACCGAAATTCGTGTCGCTTACCGAAGGCGGATCGGGTAATCAAAAGATTACACTGAAACCCGACTACGGAGATTCCGGAGACTACCGTATAGTTATAAAAGTAAAAGACGAACATGATGCCGAAAACGAGCATGTGATCGATATACATGTGGCTAAAACAAATCGCGCTCCTGAATATACCGGCGATAACGAATTGAATTACAACTTGGGATTGTCATTTATACGAATGAATATAAATGATCTGTTCAGCGATCCTGATGGCGACGAGTTTACATTCGCGATAACCTGTGCCGATAAAACAGTAGCCGATGTTTATGTATCTTCATTGTTCGATTTTGTTATCGAACCGAAGGCTTCAGGGCATACACAGTTAACATTTGATGTAACCGATACAAACGGAGCCCGTACCAACAAGTCGGTAGATATAGTTATTGCAGGTTGTTTACCATTTGATACTTACATAGTTCAGAAATGGAACAGCGCATTGGTTGTCAGAAATACCGACAACATCTTTGTAACTTACCAGTGGTATAAAAACGGACTGCCCATTCACGGAGCAACCAAACAATACTACACTTCGGGAGTAGGCGAACTGGATTTTGACGCGTTCTACTTTGTTGAAATAACA
>JARFOC010018201.1:0-10309 GCA_031763485.1 Osmoderma eremita
TCACTTTGTACGTCATTTTTTCATGATTTATACACATATTATAATATATACTTTCACAAAATTTCATTGCTTTGTCATTCTGAAACCCTGCCGCATAGAAAAAGTCTGAAAACAGATATGAAATCATAAAAAGTACTACGAAGGTCACTCACTTTACCTCGTGGTAAATCTGAAATTTGGTTGGCCAGTGTAACCTAAGGTTTCTATCATTACCTGCTAACCCTTTCAAAATTAAATACTTAACAACTAAACGAAATTTGATTTCTTCAAAGTCTAGGTTTTTATCAAAAAAGTTTCATATGCGTTCAAGCTATGGATGTCAAACATTCACAACTTATCTGTAAAATATCAGCAACTATATTCGATTTTGTAATCGTACCTAGTAACCGTGTTCAATTTGCCCAACTGTAGGGTTACAAGCCTAACTATACTTCATTATCTTTCCACCGTGTATAGATTTTGCAACAAAGCGTAAAGAAGAGAAAACATTACCACCATTTCCTTAAATAACTACCAGTACAACCAGTAGGTCGGTGTGTATCAGATGCCAAAAGGATGATCAAAATTTATGGTTTCCAAAACCAAAAAAGGATCTGAGACTTCCATCATCTAGAGTGTATAATATCCCCACACTTATACCATTAAAACCATGCCAAAAATTCTTTTTGATCATCATACATTTGTGTCGCATCTTCCTTTGTGTTTTCCTTCCCCACATCCAATACCAACTGCGCCAATTGCATTCACCAGCTCCTCCCTTGTCGTACATACGGATCGGCTAATAATAGCCTTAAAATACGTACTCACTACACGGACTCTCATTACAAGAGCCCCACGGCTGGCAAGAAAAAGGTATTCTGTAGTCCCTTTACCATAGTTGATATTGGTGGTTCGCGCAGGTCTCTGTCTTTACCCGCCATCCGGGTCGCATTTGCCCGTCCGCGCCAGTATTTCCCATGTTCGCGACTACACCGGGCCGTACTAAACACATCCAGAGTCGGACTGTGTCGGACGATGCGTTCGCGTAACTCTCCGAGTGATGGTTGATCCTCTTAAGGTGTTTTGGGTATTAACTAACAGTACATATTTAGGTAAAATCCCTTACGAATTTCACTTTAATATTGGTGGCGTCTTTAACAGAATTTTTTGTTTGTATCGTTAAAAATGTATGTGTTCCTTGTCCAAAAGTGACCCACAGAGTGCCGATTTATCCTTCCTGAAGACGTCTAAACGGATGGATAAACCAGAAAGTCATTTGGGGATTTAGTGATAACTTCAAAGGCTTTCCTAAGGTCGTATTTCATTTCACACCCTTGTTTTGCACTGTTTGGGTTGTACATATAAGTAGGGGTTATGAACAATTTATCTTCAAGCTCTCTTAGATTAATGATGCTTAAAGGTCGAATGCATTTACCTTCTGGTAAAGTAAATCGCTGTGTCAAGGATTTATGATACAAGAAGGCAAGTGTGAAATCTTTAAAATGAAGTTGAGAATATTAATCATTTCAAGTTGATGAAAGTAGCAATACTCCAACAAAAAAAAATCAGAAATGTTTAGCTGAAAAGGCTTTGGAAATGATTGTAAAGTTATTTATTATTTAGGCATACTGTAATGTAGGCTGTGTCAATTATTTTCTAAGTTAATGGTTCGGAATCCAAAAAAGAAAAGAATGGAGTTTCCAAAAATTGAAAGTTATTTTGCTGCTTAAAGGAAAGTCGTTTTTCATGTGATCGGATTGGATCAATCTGTACCTAGTTTAAATTTATGTGTATTTTCTTAACAAATTTTGTTAAATGTTGTTACCCTATAAAAACAAAGAAAAGTTTACGAAAAACTATACAGGGCTTTTTTTTGTAATGTTACGCATAGGTAACACTAAGCGATATAGTAGGCAACCAGCCAAAGATGGGAATGTGACAATGATAACATGGTACCAGAAGAATAATAATTTAAGATTGGTTAGAGGCATGTTTTCAGACAATTATCCTGAAGGCCTATAGCATGTGCGAAACTATGCTCAATACTAACAAATTCAAAGCAGATGGTTGGCTCTCACAGAAAAATAAATAAAGCCAATCACGTTTCAACAGAACACATCAATCTGAATATCCTAAGTTATGTAGAGGAACGGTATGTGGGATCGCTTTTAAATATTAACAAACATTATGAAGTATCATACAGTTCGATATACAAAACCGTGAAAGAATTCAATTGTAAGCCACAAAATACAAATCATCAAGAGCTTCTCGAGGAATAAAATAAACCGAACAGACTTTTGCGAAACAATGTTTTATTTGTTAAATGAAAACGTAGAAATTTTGAATAAAACCCGTTTTACTGACGAAGCTACATTTACCTTTGTTTTGTATGTCTTAATTAACAATTACAATAAAATAATTTCTTCTTTCAAAGTTGAAATTTTGCACTTTATTGAAAACAACCAAACTCCACCATGTCGTAATATTTGAACAATTTCCTTTCCATTAATCCATTAGTTATTGATCCCGTACAAATGCTGATGCACAAAACCTGACACGAATGCAGTACCCTCAAAAGATCAGCTGATTTGTATCCAAAGATTGCTTTCCTTTGGGCTACCTGGAAAGTAAAGTTTATAATAATATGCAAATACGAAGTGAAAGGCCGTATAAGTACTGCATGTGATGGAATAAACCCAGAATTGCCTTGACACACAAGCAGTACATTTAAAAAACTTGCTGTGAAATTACACTACAACTTTGTTATGTTGTGTTTGTCTTAATTAATTGTTAGAATAAAATAATTTCTGGTATGTTTAATTATTAGAAACGTGGAAATTATATATATTACCAACTGCTAAATTTCTTGTCGACTCTCAAAATTGAGTCAGACACGGCCACGCTTGATTATGTTATTTCATAACAAGTAAACAATGTAATTTATACACTCCCACCAGGCGCTGATTTTGGAATGAAATTGGACGGGAGTTTTAGATTTTTAGAGTTTGAGATTTAGTGATAAATACGTCACACGACTCACATCGATTATATTTATAATTGAAGTGGAGTTTGTCACAAAGTTTTATAACACTGCTTAAAATTAATAATGTTAGTAATGTTTTGCACAAACTGACAAATAGTAATTCTAGGTTATGTTGCTTTAAAATGCTTTGTTAGAGTACATGATTTTGATGAATGTCTTACGGGTATCAAACGGGTAAATTCAAATTAGCATTGGCTTTATTTGAATTTACTTATTTTTAAAATACTTTTGAGTAAAGAAAGTTTTGTGGGTTATTATAATTTGATGTGACACTTCATCCATTGACATTAATTGTGTTAACGTTACAAAGAATATGTAATGCAACAAGCAACGCGAAAACAAATAGAATATTTGTATTTCTTTTTAGATAAATATACAGTTATTTAAAACTTCCTCTTTTTTCCGTTATCAAGGAGCATTCCTTTTTTTTAATATAATTGAGTTCTTCACCTTCCAGGTTTTATTTATTTTGCAACTTGCGGTTAATTTGATACTTAAGTATATATTTTATTTGAACAAATTAATCAAAAGTTCAATATTAGATATACAATCAATACTCTTGGCTTAGAGTTATAAGGTTCTAAGCCAGTAGGTTATAAGTAAATCAGAACTTGAATTTAAAATTCCCGCTACAAAGAAAAACGAAAATGCTAGCCAGAGATAATTAATTAATAATACTGGTCATAGATCTACACTGACGACGAGTGAACGTATAACTGGTTGCCTACTATGTCGCTTAACGTTACCTGTAGGAAATATGTATGTGTAACGTTACAAAAAAGCACGGTATTTACATATCCTATTCTATTTTTTCCGATGTCGTCATACTTTTCCCATAATTTTACGTTGGTAAGGCTCACCTAGTATTTCACGAAACACAAACATAGTATTATCCACGGTATTTCTAAACCCACCTCTCCCCACTATTTTCCAAGATTACCAGAATAAGAAAGCTGCAATGAGAAACCATATTTTTCTGCCTGATGTGAATGTTGCGGTAAATGAGCATCGAAGCGATGTTTTTGCTCTTGGAGGGAGGGTCGACAGTTACCCGGAAAATATATACATAAGTACCATAATCTTTCCGACGTCAGCTTTTGCTAAAGACACGAAACACGGCTCTTCTAGTTTCGGTACGAATTTTATGAGCGTATAAACTATACGAGTTATTTTAATCTGCGAGTTTTGCCTGAAATTTCAGGGAAAAATATTTTTATTAGGGTTAAATTTTACGTTGCAAATTTATCAGGTAACATAATGATTCTTTATTTTATATATTTATAGAAGAATTTTGATTGCATTGAATTTATAAAATAAGAATATTTACAATAAGGATACAGGATAATTACAACTATTCATCAAACTAATGTTGGCACATCACAACAGTGACGTCAAACCAATGATGAGAAGATTGCCGTGTCAAGGTGGGTAATTTAAATTTGAATATTTCCAAATTCCCTTTAATTATTTTTTTAATATCAAAAAATTATTTATTCGTGTACGTATCTCCAGTTTTAATCTAAATGGAAAAAGAAAAAAAATTACCAGCGACGGAATATCGCTTTAAACGATAAAAAATGAACAAAAGAAAATCAAATAAAAAAAGGGGCGAGAAAGATTTAAAAAAATGAAAAACAAAAGGCTTATTTTGATGTAACGTGCCATTCCATTGTTTTGCTCTTACAACTTCCAAATCCGTATTTTCCAATTAAAATCGGAATTTAGCAGACAGGACCGGTGCGATTTATTATTGCATGTGAGTCAGTATAAAATAACAGGGGCTAGTACTAGTAATAAATTTCCACATACACCGTCAGATGTACCAATCTGTACTTCTATGAGTATTTAGGAAATCGTATCGGACTATAATTGGATGTTTTTTATAATGTAATTAAATCTAACATAATGTTTATTTAAAATTTAACTAAATACTACTAAAACTGTTTACTAAATGTTTATATACACTGTATTGGTGTTCTCACTTATTTATTTCCACTATTTAATTACATTTCTTCCCATCTTACCGGTTTTACTTCTGGGTATCCGCTTTACTAAATACTAGACGCGCAGCACAGTGTTCGGAAAGCGCTAAAACGCGGACAAAAATCAGATCTCTACAACTATTACGAACTACATACCTGTACACGATTTGTAGAAAAAACTTGTAAACGTACACTTTTCATACACTTTGAAAACGTTAAACAAAGCTTCACTTCTCCAATAAACTTTTCACCAGGCAGTATGAATCAAAGGAACTTCTACTTTCTAGGACTCCCTTAAATACAACTGGGGACAAACGATGTTAATTATTATAGATTACTAGTCATTAGTATGTGCTCTGTTAATTCCCATTAAGCAAATTACTCTATTTACATATTGCGAATTTGTATTTTTGTCCGGCTTTTCTAACATTCTGAACACTGTACGCAGGTGGCCTGTTTTTAAATTCGACGAGTTGTTTCTGGTAATCTTCTAGATTGTACGGCTACTAGAACGCGCCCCGCTGTTCGGGCATTCAGGAAGTGTTTACAGTTAAACAGCAATCATTACGCCGAATAAGTAGCAATGTAGGGATAGTCTAACAGATGTAGTGTATTTATTATCTTTCGTGACTTGTCTATAATAGCAAATATTTTCTTCTATATTATCTCCCAGATAAAATGAGAATAAAATGGAATAATAAGATTAACTACTGTAAAAACGCCTCACCCCTTATTTGACAAGTTTTCCTACTTCCATACTCTGGATGTTTCAATAGAATCCTTAATTGAAACTTGTAACAGGTCCTTTAAGCAGTCAAAGCCTCCAAGGATCGTTAGTGTAAATTTACTTTGCTTCGATAGAGATTCGATAAAGTGTCGTAATGAACAAACGACGAAGTTTTGTAACGAGCAATAGTCGGTTGTTTTGGATAACTTTGCATATTTTTCTGTGACGACTAAAGTTACGAATGAAAATGGAAATGCGCCAAATTACAATACACTAGAAGCACTAAAGGCACCGTGGAATGATCTAATCGTTTAAGTTTATATACGGGATGTTACAAAAATTATTAAATGGGTTAAAGTTAATGTCTGGATAAATTAGGTTACATCTAACCTAATTAATAGTTCTTTAAATAAATAAATTCATATAACGGTTTTCATCTGTCCATTTTCTTCCCAAACAAATAAAAATACCTTTACCACCTTGATGAGTGAAGAACTCCAGATACGTACTTAGGCAACTAAGTTGCCATCCTCAACAGAATCTGCAAAGTAAAATAATGTTAGACGCAGCACTCTGGGAGAGTATTTTTATTTTGACAATTTTAAACCACCGTAACCTATTATTTTATAATTTTCTTCCCGATTGTCAAAATCACCACGATCAGGTTTACCAACTACCCTCCCTAACGGCTTCCGTACTAAATTAACAAAAATTTTCGATCTAATACGACAATTAATTAAACTTGGGCCTCTCAACCTCATCCCATCTCCGCTTACAGCTTCAGCAAACGATAGGGGGCGTTGTTCGTCGATACAGGATGGTATAGAAAAGCCTAGCGATAATTAAAAAAGTGTGGCAGGTGACGTGGCCCATCGGAATAAAATAGTTAAATGGCAGACGCCGAGAGACTGAGTCTGTGTGCACGGCGTGTTGTTTGTTTATTTTCCATTAGAGAAACGTCACCGCTTCCTCTTTCGCTTCGAAATATAGGGCACGCCAAATGAGATTGTGACGGTAAAAACTGTTTTTTTTTAGATTTTAGAAAAGTAGAACTGACTATTGACTTTGAGATTGTATTTTATGTATAAATCAAAACTAGTTTGTTTATGCGCACTATTTCACTTGTTTGCCAGCAGAATGTACGGGTGAAATATAATCAATGAGATTTGAGGCACCCTGTATTACAAAAATTAATTAAAATTGATTTTAAAATCGTTTTAAAGGACCTGTTTGGTAGTATCTCGCTGAAAATAGTATTGCATGCATAAGCTAAGATATTTCGATAATATACAATACCAAAATAACTGCATAATATCAATTTCTAATATTAATTTGAATATAACTTGAAAACCAGGAATTTTTACAGGTGCGTTTATATAGGATGTTTTGCTTTTTTTGACACGTAGAACAGGCTGGTGAAATATCTTCACGTATCATGAACACAGCCTGTATATAGATATGTATATTGATGAAATCGCGTTTATATATGGATGTTCTGGATTTTTTTAAGTATTTCTTTAAATTAGTTTTACGCTACATTAATTTTTTTGAAAAATATGTCTAACAGATAAATACATAACTAAATAAATCTCAAATTTTTAAATAAATATGGATATACGTCGAAAACCAAGCATTTTTCATGTATATTTAAATGTGATTTCTTACTTATTTAGGTTCTAATAGTAGAATACGCTAGTGAAATATCTCCGCGTTCGTTTGCATCATGTATTGACAAAAAATATTTATAGCGAAATTGTTATTTTTTTCAGAAAAAATTTAAATGTTTCTACAAAAGAATTAATAAATAAAATTTCAACACAAACTTATACGCCGTCAAGTATAGAAACCTGTCAAATTTTATTATAACTTTATCAATCTAAAACGATTCCTAAAAATAAAAAATATATTACATACATATATTTAAATATATGTATGTAATACATATAATATATATATTGACTGGTAACCTAGTTATCGCATGGAGATTATGCCATGAATCCGCGACTGGGTGTTAGATGTCTGGAGCTTTTTCAAAAGGGATGTGCTAACGTGAAGTTGACGATACGGCGTACTGAAGTAGCGACAGGCATTCCTCCGACGTGCACTGATGAGGACTAAGCAGTCCGAAACATCTGTCTGTACGTGAGGGTGTCTGGAACTACGCAATCAGACGTGTTGTGTAATCCCAGATGTATATTTATATATTTTTAAATATATGTATATACTATATTTTCCTTTTATCAAAACAAAATCCTTTCTACAATTCAACAAACCCGCAAATTGACCGTGGACATCGACATCACAAGACATAAATTTAATCCAATTAACTGGGGCACTTGTGCAATTGCGTTTCGCTGCGCATAACTTCGGCTAATACGTCCCTAAATAACAATCTGTTAATTGCTATTGGGCCGCACCGATGCTCGTCTGGTTTAGACTCCCCAGAGGCAAAACGTTTGTAGTTGTTTCTGAACTATGTATTTTATTCAGTCGGAGCGATTGAACAAGAATAAATTAAATAAGAGCAAAGAAAGACCGCTTGGGAAATTATTTGCAAAAATAGGAATATCTAAAATGATTTTGTTGTATCTACTTATAAAAATCTAAGGCTTTTCGAGTGCTTTTTTTATTATTCAAGTAAAAAAGATAAGATAAACTTTCGGAGTAAACAATAATCCTTTTAAGAAAACGGAAATAAACGAAAATAAAGAAGACTCAATCAATCGTTCGTTAACATCGACGATTTCCGTCGAATAACAAAAAAAGGACGTCCGTAAAATCAATGATAAATAAAACAAGCAAAAAAAAACGCACGGCAAACGTTCAAAACACATTTTTCGACCAACCATCACGGTCCATCGTTATCGTATTGTTTGCCCGCGCCACGGTTTGTTCCGTGTTTTCTTTTGTTTCCGCTCTTCTTTCTCGTTTTTTACCATTATCGCACGGGCGAGCACACCTCTGCTAAAATTATAGTCCGTATCGTCCGTAGTCCGTCGTCGATGAAGAGGGCTCAAGTAAACAATCCTGCAACGACCGGTTTCTATGATTTACGACATCGCCCTCTAGCGACCGTTGTTGGAAGTTGGTGAGGTCCGAACGCCATCTGTCGGCACTAATATTAATTGTGATGATATGGGATTGTATGTTGAGTGTTATGCATAAATTATGTGTCATTGAATAATTGTTTGGTTCAGATTTGGACGGTGGAAGATTCAGGATTATAACGAAATGAAAATATTGAAATTTGCTTGTTATAGAAAATTTAATATCATGTTTTTATCGTCGCTGTCACTGTTACATTGTCACTGCGACTGATTCAGTTGTGTTATCACGTAATAAATGTAGTTACTATAGTGCAGGTTGAGTATTACAAAAAAGTGTTACAACATGCACAATATCTGGTTAATGGTTTTTTCTTTGTGATTTCGTCCGTATTGGGTTAAGATATCCACGAATAAAAATTTCTCAGTTGAAGTTGGTTGAAGTATTACTGACGTCCATCAACCAACTAACAATTTTAAATTCTCCTGCACTCTCCAGTATTCCTATTTCAATATAAATGCGATGCATCTTTATTCCAAATAAAATTTTACACTTATTACAATATTTTCTGGTTTTCACCTCTTCAAATAATGCAGTTACACCGAAGAGGAACAAATTGAAAATTTGATTTTCCAAACCTATCCCATTCCAGACCTGCTGTTATCCTCACTTGCCCCGAAGGCACTTGCGCACTACTGCATCCGGTTTAAGCCAGTAACCATCTCCAAATCAAATAAGCTGCAACTATCCTAGCGAGCATGACTCCGACGACTCAAGACCGAAATTAAAACGAATCCCCTACAGGCACCACTAGAAACAAATTCTCCGAAGACGCTCATTCTGCGCCAACAGAATTTAAATTTTGCACCACTACCATCGCATGTTTCCCTTATGCAGCGAACGAAATACGTAAGTGGTTAAAGACATTTTAAAAATGTTTAACCTTTCCAATTACTAGTTTTAATTAAGCTTCGTGATGGGGGGATTCGGTAGAAGTAATTCGAAGGAGCAAAACATAAATTCGGTATCAACGTAGTCTAAACGTTTCCCAGCGGTGTTCGCGCTGGTAACCGCGAAATGGAAAAAGTTATTAAAAAAGTTGACCGAGGGGCTTTCAATTAATGTAGAAAAATATTCCAGGGAAGTTCAGCGCCCTCTCTGGGGATCTTGGATGGTTTTCCAGGGTCGAAAGTTGAGTTTTTAATATCCGGCAAATCCAAACGCGTAAAAAGTTAAAGATGTTATAAACTGCGTATCCTCTCCTGGGTTTTAGTTTTTCGGTCCTTCATGTTCTTTTTTAAAATAATTTATAACTTGATTTAACACGTAACATTTTATGTTTAAAAAAAAAGTTTTACGATAAGTCAATTTGGTTCATTAAAAACAAAATCAATAAACGAAACACTTTACTATGTCATACAACATATTTTCAATCACTTAGATCAGGGCTGTCCAAAAAAATAACGAACGAACATCGAGTTTATAATGACCGTTGGGAATCAGACTATTTAATCACAAACAACAATAATAAAC
>JARFOC010018212.1:0-10309 GCA_031763485.1 Osmoderma eremita
ATGCGATTAATAACCTAAGTCGGTCGACTAACTCATTTATATCATCCCAATAGACAAACTGAGGAGGTACATTGCTCGCTACCATCTGCTCACCGAGTGGCGCTTGTCCTCTCCCTTCAAAGCGACTTACGGTATTTGCACGTGGACGATAGGTTAAGGGTCTAATTATATTAGTATATTTATACCCCTTGTTACCCTTGACCTGTCTTTTTGGGTCATAGTCGCAATGATGGACATCAGTGCGTTTTAAAATGTCACGGTAACGTTCCTTATCTTGTTTCGTGTAATCGGTAGGATGGGTTTCAAAAATTAATTCATACAGACCCGGCGTTCCCTCATATCGTATACCACCGACAATGAGATCATTACCATCAATTTCCAAGGTGGCGTTACCTAATTTAAGTTGACTTGTTAAGGGATCAATATGAGCTCCGGTCGTTGTGTCGTATACTCCCTCTGTGTCAGTAAGTAATCCATCTATATAAGTTCTTGGTGTTGCTGAATGTTGCTCAAGAAACTGATCAATAACTTCAGGATTTTGCTCGGCCAAGGTTTGGTATTCATCATGAAACTGCTGGAAAGATTTCTCAGCGCTGATTTCCTCCTCTTCCTCTTCGGTAAACGGATTGTAATCGAACTGAGTTTCTTCTAACCGTCTTGGCGTTGTCTCGATGGTGGGTGTTATGGGTTGAAAAGTTGGTGTTGGAACTGAAGCTGTTTCAATAGCACTAGATACCTTTTCGGGAGCTGTCGTTTCTAATTTTACCGCTTTCTCTTGTTTAATAGCTTCCGTCTTCAATATCTTTTTAAGCGGTTCAGTAATCGGTTTAAAATGTTTCTCTAATAAATTTTCCGCTTCTTAACGGCCCATCTTCATAGCCAACTGTTTCTTCCGTATAGCTTTGCTAGCCTTAATAATTTCAGATGTCAGCGTTGTGTTTTCATTTTAACAGCTGCTGAATCAAACAGGTTCAAACAGGTCTACCGTTTATTTGCGAACTGATCAGATTTTTCTTCTAGTTCCGTTATAACAGAACTAGATTTTTCTTCTAGTTCTGTTACAACAGAACTAGATTTTTCTTCTAGTTCTGTTATAACAGAACTAGAAGAAAAATCTGATCAGTTCGCAAATAAACGGTAAACCTGTTTGAACCTGTTTAATTAACAGTTAACAGAATTCCGTTGCTGAATTACACAGGTTTACCTTTTATTTGTGAACTCTGTTATATAATAGTCAAGCAGTTTTTTATATCTACCCCCTTCGATAGTACTATCTTTGTCAATAACTAAAAAACCGTACTTTTCCTTCCAACTTTCACCACATATCAGTTTGTTGATTATTGATTGGTAAGTAGTAATGTATCTTGGTTTAATATTGATACTGTATCCCGGTTCAACTGACGGAGCGAATTCGTACAGCGTGTGAGATAAACGTCCATCGTAAAAGGAAGCTGTTGTAATATTGCACTCTACTCGTATAGTTACTACTTTACGTTTTCAAATCGAAGCCCGTGTTGATCAATCAGTAAACTAATCATTACATTCGTTTTACCACAGTTGGAAGGACCGCATATTATACAACGAATAGTATTTGGTAGCAGCAAACTGTGTCTGCGTGTGGGATTACTTGTCATAAAGACGTGATCTAAATTTTTCCCTTGTAACGTATTTTGCTGCTTTATGAAACGCATTCTGGAGTTTGAGTGATGTTTGAGTTCAATGTTGCTCATTAAAGAAGGTAGTGGTCTTGTTAACACTCTAATTAATAAGCTACCAATTGAATTACATTTACCTGGCTATCAATACTGCGGACCTGGTACGAAACTAGAAGAACGGCTGCGACGCGGTGACCCGGGGATAAATCCTCTCGATTCGGCGTGTAAAAATCACGATATTGCGTATTCACAAAGTCAAGATCTGAAAAATCGACACGAAGCCGACCGTATTCCACAAGAGCGAGCGTGGGAGCGAGTGAAGTCAAGGGACGCTGGTGTTGGAGAAAAGGCCTGGGCAGTAGCCAACACAATGAAAGCGAAAAGAAAATTAGGAATGGGAATGGGGAGAAAAAAGGCGTGCAGGAAATTTGTATTTTCCAATGCGAAAAATGCTCCTAAAGGGCGTAAAAACATTAACTTAAAGGAAGGTGCGCAGTTGTCTCTAGATGCTGCTAGAGCTGCTATCAAAAGTGTTGGTAGTAAGAAAAACATTCGAATCCCACGAATCATAGCTTTACCGAAACAAGGCGGTTTTCTACCATTCCTTATTCCCTTATTTGCTGGATTGAGTGCATTGGGAGGTATAGCTGGCGGGGCTGCCGGTATAGCACAAGCAGTCAATAAAGCGAAGGCTGCACAAAAAGGTCTGGAAGAATCTCAGAGACATAATAAAACAATGGAAGCTATCGCACTAGGATAGAGAGGTGATGGTTTATATTTGAAACCTTACCGTAGGGCAATGAGGTTATATTTACATGGTAAGACCATCGACTGCCACGCAGAGCACTTACAAACGTTGATATTTGTAAATTTGGGGAGAAGTATTTGCCCAATTTCCGTGGCGTTTTTATGAAACCTACTGAGTGCGCATTCGTTAATTTGGATTCTATTACAGGATTGGGTACACACTGGACGGCATATTATAAGCTGGGAGCTACAGTTGACTACTTCGACTCCTTTGGAAATTTGAAACCACCGAAGGAATTAGTCACTTATTTCGGTGAATGTCGTATTCTGTACAATCATACCGCATATCAGAATTATGATGAGTATAATTGTGGACATCTGTGTCTTAAATTTTTATATAATAAATGTTTCATGTAATGGAAAGTATCAGTCATGTCGCATACATTCACATTGGGAAGTACGAGCAACGTACTTGCAGCAACCTATTATCCACCCATTGAGTTAGATTCTGGGTATCAGTACGCACTAGGATTAATAGGTTTGCATACATATAACACCATACCTAACATTTATGATGGTCAAAATAAATTTTATTATAATAATAATGTTTTAACTATACCAACGGGCGCCTATGAAGTTACCGAAATTGAAACATTTTTACAAGAATTTCTGAATGTTGATGGAATGAAGAACAAAGATGCTTTGACCTCTGTGAAACCTAACAATAACACGCTTAAATGCGAAATTACCAGTACATTTACTATCGATTTTACGAAGAATGATTCAATTGGCGAAATGTTAGGATTTAGTAAAAAAAAATACTACAGCCGAATGTGAAGCACGAGTCAGATATTCCGATACGGATTATTAAAGTAATAACTATACGAGTAGAGTGCAATATTACAACAGCTTCCTTTTACGATGGACGTTTATCTCACACTCTGCACGAATTCGCTCCGTCAGTTGAACCGGGATACAGTATCAATATTAAACCAAGATACATTATCTACTTACCAATCAATAACCAATCATCAATAGATAATATCACTTTGACACTGCTGGACCAAGACGGTGATCCTGCAGATTTTCGTGGTGAAAAAATAGTTGTTCGATTGGAGCTGAGGAAATATGGGCGTGAATTTTAATCGACAATATAAAGAATCATCCTCCACTTCAAATTTTATCAGTTCCAATGAGATAGTGCATCAGTTAACACATGAAAATATCGTGTTTTTACAATCTCTAGGATTTCACGTGAACAGTAGTAGTTATGGAAAATCTGAACATATTCGAAGGATTGCGTTTCGAAGAAGCAATAACGAATGAAGACCTATCGTACAACGATAGTGAAAGTAAGTCACTGAAGATTGCTGGATGGTGTCCAAGCAACAAAATACAACCTACTCTATCTGTTTCTACCAAAAAATTTAACGCCTGTATACCGTTAAAGTTTCTGTTGGGATTTGCAGAAGATTATCGAAAAATAATTATAAACGCCAGTCAGGAACTCATCTTACTCCTTAGTGGAAATAATTTAAATTGTTACAAAAACTCCGACAAGGATGGTACAAGGACTGCATCATTTGACCTTCAGTAAGTGAAATAGCACATTCCTCAAGTAGCTGTTAATGAAATTCGACTAAAACTTCTGAAAACGTTAAATAGTAACAAACCCATCTACCTCCCCTTTAGAAAATGGGAATTGTATGAATTACCTTCATTGCGAAAGACGAAAACAGATATATGGCCCGCAAAAACGAGTACAAATTTAGAAAAGCGGCGGTATGTCATCGTGGCTTTTCAAACAGATAGAAAGGATAACTTAAAAGCGGATGCCTCTAAATTCGATCACACATCGATTACTAATATAAAACTTCACCTAAATGCTAATAGCTATCCTTACGATAACATGAACCTTCAAATTAATGAGAACAAGTATGCAATTGCATATGACATGTACGCTGCTTTTCGAACAAGTTACTACAACAGAAATAATCAACCGGTATTAGATTATGAAAAATTCAAGGAATGTGCGTTGTATGTAATAGATTGTGCAAGACAAAAAGAGGTAGTTAAGACATCCATCGTTGATATAAAGCTAGAGCTAGAATCTCTGGTCAGTTTCAATGAAAATACGGTGGCGTATTGTTTAATTCTTCACGACAACGTCATAGAATATACAACCTTTGTCAGGTACTGTGAAAAAATTATATAATGGCGTTAGTGATAGACGTGCAAGGTTTTACGATAAATAAAGAGTTTGTGGTAAAGGAACTTGCACTAAGTGATGGAAGAATGCTAAATCACTTTGTATTTCAACCTAATATTTCATTCGTTGAACTCTCTGGGAGAGATAAAACTCAAGTGATGTGGTTACAAAGAAATCATCATAGTCTAAGATATGACGATGGATATGTGGATATTACAACGGTTCACAACAAATTTTCTATTAATATATGTGAAAGGACATCAAAAAGTGAATGTAGTGAAGAAATATGTAAAAGTACCTGTTATAAACGTGGAATATGTAGAGACTAGTCCAAAGTTAATAAAAACATTTTCAAATTGTTGTATGTATCATAAAGCGGAATTAAAAACCTGTTCAATTACAAACGTTAATACATTATGTTTATTTTTAAATTTATAATAAAGATCAGTATAGAAATGGTATGTTTATTATTTCCCCACTTCTCTAGTTATATATATATATATATATATAAGCTTCACATTCACGCTCAGCATTCAGTTCACCAAAACATCAACATGTGGATGGCATACGAAGCTTCCAATTGACCTAAGTCAGACGACTTAGTCACAACTATTGAACGATTACAAAAAACTATAAGTGCGTGTCACCGCGACTTCGTGCTAGAGGGCAATCGTCCAATGGTTGAATACGATTCTGAAGACAGAAAAAGAATTGATAAAGAGTTTGGAATCGCTAGTGAAGCTGTTGAAAATTATCAAAGAAAGAGAATAGAGATAATAAAAGTTTTAGTAGAACAACATAAACAGCAGTGTATCTGGATCGATAGTTTACCGTATTACTTGGTTCGTAAATTCTATTTAGATGATCTTGGTCAGGAGGATGGGGACGATGAGGAGGACGAAGAAGAAGATTGTTGCTAAATATTTGTATTTAACTAAAAGTTATAAAACGTATATGTATTACAAGTTATTAAACCTATATGTATTTAAAAATGCTTGGTGCATTGACTTTGAACGAATTATTATTCCACTGACACCTCCCGTCTTTACAATGCCTCCATCTTCCGAGCACGCGTCAGAGAAAAATACTTTTCGACGGACGTGTATATGCGATTTTCACACGAATCTGTATACTACATTTTATTACACCGCTCATTAATTTTATAACTCATTCCAGCGAATGCATATGGTTAGAGAGAGACAAAGAGAGAGAGAGGAGATATTCACAAATTATCTCACGTGCCCTGTCCTCACTGACGTACGGCATCAAGCGAAGTAGGCAGTGGAGGGGATGAAAAAGCAGTTTTTTATGACCTAATGTATTTATTATGGAAGTTTTGCTACAGAACCGGAATAATTGAAAGGGGATGCAAGTGAAATCCACCCACACAGTGATTTCTTTTCATTATTACATTAATATTCATTCTATTACAAAAATAAAAATAAGCAAAAGTGTATACATATATTTGCATTGTTACAAGGCATGGATACAATAGTTAAAGTACTATTGTGAATAATATTAATACAAAACAAGTAATACATAAGTATACATATATTCACATTGCTGCAATATATTAAACGTATCAATTAAATTAAACTTTATTTCTAACATTTATACATGAATACTTAAACAATTATAATAATAAAAATTATATTTATGAGTAGAAGAATTGTTAAGGTTCGATATAACCCCAAGGTAGAGTGGATATATTGTCAGACATAATTTGTCTCTTGTCATCCTTACAATTTAATGACATTTTATTGACTTGTGTGGTGTATAGAGTGTGATTTTTGGATTGTATACAGTTAAATTTAGAATGGAAGGATTTATTTTTGAACAATGCTTATTTATATGAGTCAAATGTAATTTCTCTTAAAGCGGCTTTACCTACACCTTTTGCTTCCTTTATTTCCTCATCTCCATTAAACCTTATAAAATACATTTTCGATCGAAGTCCAATAAATTCACTGATAATCTTTCATAAGTCCCAACACTTTTTTGGTTGGTACGTTAAATGAATTGTCAAAAGCATAATCACTCGTATCGAAATACTTTAAACAGTCTCTACCCAAAATTTCATAAATATTGAGTTCACTTTCATCATTTTCCAAATAGTAAATTAAACTATCCGTGTCAGCGTATAAAAGATCATGTGTATACATTAATTTTGCAAAGTATTCATAGTGGTATTTATATATGAAAGTTTTACTAATGTCAAAAACTGATAAACCTATATAGATCGGTTTATTAAATTTAATAATCTTTAATTCAATTGCGATTAAATTTTCGTTAAATAGTGTACAAGATCTAAAGCTAGGATTAGATATTAAAGATTTCGCACCTCCTTGTCCTTCCCACCTTGTTACTAATCTGATAATTGGGTGATTTCGAACATTTTCTAAAGTTTTTCCGAAAAGAGCATTACTTTTTGGTTTGTATAAATTCTTTTCGAATGGTTCGGTCGCGATGGTACGTAAATTATTATTTAATTCTATATAAGGTTTTAACCACTAAAGTTTTCCAAATTTACGCGATCCAAAATGAAGTTTTCAACGTTTTCTAAGTCAATATCCCCACTGAAATTCTTTATAAGGTAGAGGATGTGACAAAGCGGTTCCATACATGTTATTCATATCAAAATACATAATACACGTAATTACCCGGGAAAGAATTTTTTTAAAGTAGACAGTCTCTTTTTCTATTCTATTTTCTATTGAATCTGATAAGAATCTATAACTATCTAAAAACCTCAATGTTATAATTACATCCTGCATTTTTATTCTTTTACTGAAAGATATGTATCGTTCAATTGTAATTGATAGCGGATTAATAGACCCATTATCGAAATCTAGTTGTTTTATTATTATATGAGCATCATATCCTGATAAATTGTGAAAGAATATAGGTACTACAGTACTAGGTTTATAGTTTATGTTGCAGGATGAACATATGGTTGAGCGATATATTCCCGTAGCATGACAGTGATCGGTAACTTTAATGACGTCTTTACTAATATGAAATGAACGAGAACAAAGAAAACATGATAATGTGTTATTATGATCGACCAATTGCTGGGCTGTTAACCCCTTTAATAGAATTATTTAATTTAATATAGTCCGCGTAAACAGCAGCTTCCTTTCTTAACTGAGATATAAACCACTTTGCGGGATAATGTCCCCGATAAAGTTGGAAACGAGAAAATTGAGGTTGAGTGGAACATACTACTTGATAAGCCACACTATATGGTTCATGTTCTTAATAATTCATTGAATAAGATGAAGCAGGATTTGGCTGAATAGTATGAATCGGTTTGGTTAAACATTCAAAGTCAGCGTATATTACAAAAGGTGCCTTAAACTGTTTTTGAGGTGAATTGAATTTTAAAATTTTTTCATCATCTTCGGCAATTCAATTCTAATGGATTCGTGTCTTATGCAATCTTCCACGTGTAAAGATAATTTTCTCTCACAATAAAAATGACTTAAACAACGATCGCAAATGTATGATTTGTGTTTATTTGAAAATTGAGCAGAACATAATTTGCTTAAATCATAAATCCAACAATAATGTTTATTTAAGTATAATAAATTTATATGAATATCCTTTACACAATTAGTATGATATAAAGGACCGTAAATTTTGTTCTTTTCATTTACTCCATAAACATTGATTGAAATGTTAACATTTTGTTTCTCAAATTTTTTAACAGCTTTTAATGAAACGGGAAATGCAATGCCGTCAACATTTAAAATTTCATCATAATTTTGAGGATAATCAAGTACGTTTGTCGAAATTTTTTTATAAAATGCAGCCAAAACAGACCAAATAAAACACCGCGTGTCTTTATTACAAATATTAAGAACTGCGTTCTTCCGTTTTATAACTGGTGGCAGAGGAATGTATGAACTAACAGATTCATAATTTCCCGCAACGACCAACCCGAACCTGTCATTTCAAATTATTGGAGTTGAAGTAACATTTTAGAAACCGCGATCTTATAAATATCTTCAATGTCAGAGAGTTTTGTATAATATAATTTTGTGTGTTGAAATATTTACACTCTAACTTGGGTGAATCTCGATTTCTATCAGTTTTAATAAATTTAGCACATAAAGAAAAATTCACCTTTAGAGAATTCATTTTCTTAAGTTTGTTCCGTATCTTGAACAAGACTAGGGTAAACGCTTCTTGGAGAAATTGCTGTGGATCTTGATGGTGAATGTTGGTGATGATTCCCGTCTGGGTTCGATTTTAGAAAGCTGAGGGTCCCTGTATACCTACATAAGGATTAGCTTTCTAATGTTTACTTATTTCAGTTAGTACATACCGCCTGCCATTGTAATTCATCTTCTCCTCCTACTGTGATATTTCCTCCCCCAATAGTAAGTTGTTTCAAACGATGTAAAACCTTAATTTCGTAGGACTTCAAAACCCCAAAAGCGGTCTCCAGTTGTCTCCATTTTCTAATACGATGATGCTGTCCCTATTTAATTGTAGCAATTCTTCAAAATTTTGTTGAGTAATACTAATGTCAAAAACTTGTGATACACACTCCACCAGATCCATTATTGAACCGATGAATTATGGAGATGTAGTAAAGTTGATAATAGGTGTTGTGTTTACACCCACCTGCTTTAAATGTTTAAATATTAAATAATGCTTTCCCTCACTATATACCCCACGTTTTACTCATTCAAAACGCTGTTGTATCTTCTCGGTAACCACGCACTAAAATCTTCAAATTCGCACAGCACACATTTCCCATATCGAGTCGATACAATTTTGCAATTTTTCTTATTGGTTTAAAGGCCAAATCACCAACTTCGTTTAATAGATCGGTGCTCATTATGTACAGCTATGTAAGTTAGTCTGATAGGTCTAATATCTATTTGACTGTAGTGTTTGTTGATGTAGGGATGCTATATATAGGTACTATTAATCCTCTTTAATGCGCATGTGCAAAACATACTACGCATAAGTTTCCTGGAATAAATACAGTTACACGTTGCATACAGCTACTGCAAACTTTAATTTCGGCAGCTGGAATCAATTATTAGTATAAAAAAGAAGAATCTGTTTACTCCATTCTGAAAAATATAGAGTATAATGCGAAAAGAACGGCAAGTAAAAATCGTTATAGATAGTGTTGTTATTATAATAGCAATATGCACATAAAATGTCACCGTGCAAGTCTTCAAATCCTGAACTTATTAAGCAAAGGTAACTACTTCTAATATCCAACATTTGATATCCTCCATAACCATGATGTTTATAATAATATAATTCATTTGTATGTGACGAAGTTGAAAGATATCCTGCATCGCTTTGTAGTTCAGGGAGTGCCTCCTATACACAACTTAAAAAATCCCTAAGTAAGCGTTCGCATATTATTTGTATTAGTAGAGACACGAATGCCCCGGCGGTTCATTAAACATATCAAGCTGAGCGATTTTATACAGGCCTTTCACATGAAAAAAAAACAGGTAATTAATTGCATTATAGTCATCATCCGTTAAACGTATCCATATGGTATGGTTCACTGACCTCCTTACACGCACTGCAAGCCCCCATTGCAATTAAAATTGCACTGTCAACAATCGTAAAACACGTATACTAAATACCTTCTTATCAACACTAGATTTAAAGCAATACAATAACATTTTAAATTGTAATGGTAGAACTCTAGATTTAATTTTTT
>JARFOC010018223.1:0-10308 GCA_031763485.1 Osmoderma eremita
TGAATAATTTGTCTCTCACTAGCATCATTATCCGTCAATGTTCAATATATACGCAAACTTACGTGAGAATTGCTACCGCCCTCTTATGATAGGTATGCTGATGAGCCGTGATACGGCGAAATGCCGGCATCCACACATAGATAGAACAGATGGATGGTAGCAATATTAAATTCAATTTTAATATTATCGGTTTTCCGTGGCCGTTAGACGACGCTAGATGCGCCTGCTATACTGCGAAAAATGTAACAATAATTAATGTTCAAATTCGTAGATTTAAAATAGCTAAATAGCGTCACACGTTACAGTGGGAGAATAAATGAATAATTTGTCTCTCACTAGCATCACTATCCGCCAATGTTCCATATATACGCAAACTTACGTGAGCATTGCTACCGCCTTCTTATCATAGGTGTGCTGATGAGCCGTGATACGGCGAAATGCCGCCATCCACACATAGAAAGGACGGATGCTAGCAATATTAAATTCCATTTTAATTCATTATCAGTTTTCCGTGGTCGTTAGACGACGAGAGACGCGTCTGCTATACTGCGAACAATAATTATTGTTCAAATTCGTAGATTTAAAATAGCTAATTAGCGTCACACGTTGCAGTGGGAGAATAAATGAATAATTTGTCTCTAAACAGGCGACACTTCTTTGTAAACACTTAACTAATATTCAATTGCTACAGGTGGGGTGTGTTTAACATTTGTGGTTGATTGGCCTATGCTTAATATCTACCAATTTCTTTGTGAGTTCAAAGTGAAAAATGAAGAACCCTTACCCTACACGCTATAATACTATTATCTAGCAAATGAGGAAAGGATCCCACAACTAGATTTCTTCTCAAAAATCAATGCATGCAATTACTTATACAAATAATACATGCTTACGATGTATACTTGCTACAAGTATATAGATATCAACAAACCGATGGCTGTTTGTGCAACAGTGCCACCTACAATTAAAATAATTACTACTTCACTTACTTAGAGATGACATAATACATAGTAATAATTACATCGTTTGCAATACCATAAACACCTAATGGCAACAAATTAAAGATTTAGAAATGCCTATACATCATTTCGTTTATTTCAATGCATTTGTACTTCACAATCTATTGATGCGTGTCTCATATTTAGGCCATGCATGTATGCATGTCCGACATTTAGTATGTTAGTTTTCCAGTCAAATCTACAATGTATACAGTCACCATCATAAAAGATAGATCGGCTAATAGAATCTCTTTCGTGAACTGATTATTATTTCCTGGAATTTTGCTGTGTTGTTATTTTAGATTTAAGTGTTATATATCCGAAATTAAAGTTCGGTAAGTATTGCAATATATCATATACTACGTTCAAGAGGTTATGTTAATGTCAAAATGTTGCACGCAGCACATGTGATGATGATGTGATGATAATATTATATTTGAATTCATGTGTACCTTAACTACCCTTGTAAGGTGTATGTGAAATGTGTACCACCCTCTTCCTGTTTGGTCTCTCTTCACTACCTCTCTCTTCCTTATTTCAAAGAACTACTCGTTCTTCTTTCCCTTTGACAATTTACCACATTACTTTAACAATTATTTTAGTTTCCACAAATTGTGACTTGATATTATTTTTACACTTTTTATTTATATCACGTCGTCTAGCGACGACTATTTCGTACATGGTAACACAACACTCCTAGTTACGTTGCAACGATACAGGTACAAATCCGGGTACTGCGCCCCTCACACTACAGCAACTGCAGACTGCCGTCTCCATTTTATATAAAAAAAAGACAAAGCAATTTGACCTGATATTTACGCAAAACTTGCGAATTCTATACCTACTGGAAGTAACATGAAATATTATTTTTTATTAATAAAATAAAATTTATAACAGCACAAACATTTTAGCTTTTATTATGTCAATTTACCTACTAAAAAATATATCCCGTCTACCTTTTATGGTCGCGGCTGTAAATATGTCTACAACATGCATCATTTATTATTGCTTTTTAAAGTAACAGTTACTATCTACAACTTGAATCTGGTACAGATGAATGTATTACTCGTAACATATCTGTGTGTATACCTACATATATTTGAAAAGAATGTGCGTGTAGATTTCACTTTTAGCACGACGAAAGAATGCGCGCAAACATAATTTCTGTACGTCATTTCTTTCTACGCTTCGTCTACTACTTAAATAGTTGACAGGAACATGTCATTCGCTTCATTACCGAGGCATGTAAAGGTGAATATTTGTTTGCATTGCGACGAAATGCACGATACGATATTCCAACGGATCGTTTCAATTGAAGAAACTTGAACCATAAAATCTAATGAGATAGATCTATGTGCAATACGATATGATTCAATATTTATTTATCTACCTGTAACTAAGTTTTCGCTTGGGAATTTCAGTAAAGATAGCAAGGACTGTGGGGCAGCACAATAAACACTTGATAAAGGGAATCCACGTATTCCCGAAACACATGTCGTCCCGAATTAATTAATACTTTGTGCGGGCGGAGTAATCCGAACAGTGTGTTTATTGGGAATTTCCTTTGAAAATAAATTTAGAAAAACAAAATAAAATGAAATTCTCAGTTTCCCCACACTAAAGCTTTTTTGTATTTATTTTATACTTTCTTTTGTTTATTCTTTTCGTATAATATCTAATAACTAATAATTTCTGTATTAACCAATACTTATAGCTTCAAGAAACGAAAGTTTTTTGAAGGCTGCTCAGAAATAAAAAAATATGAAGAAATCTCTGAAAAACGCTTTTGCTCAATGTAAACAATACAAGACCATCGTCAGCGGTCCTATAATACAGGGTGCGGTAAAATAAAAATAAAAAACTAAAAAATATAAAATCAAAAAAATTAATTATAAAAATAAAAAATTAATAAACAGTATGGGGCCCTCCTCCAATTATATTTGTATTATTTTTTAAATATTTTTAAGGCTTTTAATTTTTCAAGGGGGGCCTGTTTTAATTTTATTTCAAAAATTTTTAAAACTTTCAAATTTTCGAGGAGGCCCCATAGTTTTTTTATTAATTTTTTCGGACAGCTGTCCCCTTCTTTTTTTTTATTTTTTTTTAATTCTATGACAGAAATATACAATTAAAAAAATTAATTACAAAAATAAAAAATTAACAAACAGTATGGGGCTATTCTCCAATTATATTTGAATTATTTTTTAAACATTTTTTAAGACTTCTAATTTTTCAAGGGTGGCCCTTTTTTATTTTTATTTTCTTCAAACATTTTTAAAACTTTCAAATTTTCAAGCAGGCCCCCTATTTTTCCATTTTATTCATTTTTTCAGACTGGTGTCCCCCTCACTTATTTTTTTATTTTTCTATTTAATTCTATAACTAAAAAATATACAATCAAAAAAATTAAATATAAAAATAAAAAATTAACAAACAGTATGGGGGCTATTCTCCAATTATATTTGAATTATTTTTTAAACAGTTTTAAGACTTTTAAATTTTCAAGGGGGGCCCCTTTTAAATATTTTTTGAAACATTTTTAAAACTTTCAAATTTTCAAGGAGGCCCCCTATTTTTCTATTTTATTCATTTTTTCAGGCAGGTGTCCCCCTTACCTATTTTTTTATTTTTCTACTTAATTCTACTTGATTTTTAGCGAGGGGGGGGGCTCCTTTTTTCATTTCTTTTAAATATTATTTTATTTTCCCCACGCTGTACATACTTTATTTATATTTATTATGCTATTTTATTTTAATTTTTCCACCGCGTATATAATTTATTATAGTCCGCGTCCTGCTATAATGTCCTAAATGTGGTCGCTGTACTAGTGTCGCCACACGTATCGTAAATTTGAACTCATTATTTTTAACAAATAATTAATTTTAATGATAATCCATATCTGCTAAGAGTGTGTTACTTAAAAGGCACTTTCGATATTTCTCACCGTCAAATAATATTAAAACGTCCGAGAACTAACTTATTTTATATATTCAAAAACGGTACTGCAATACACACCGTCCTACTAGAGCTACAATTACATATATCTCAAAACAACAACAAAGAAGGAAGAAGATATTTCATTCTGGTTTTTCTGCTAAAAACTTGAATAAATTACGCGTTGACACACGTGTTTACGTTACACTTGGCACAGTTCCTAAGACTTTCATTTTCAAAACATGTCGCTTGAAATGATGTATGGACTATGTAATGTATTTACTTATGCATACGAACTCCGTATAATAACTGAGAACGATACGATGACAGAAAGCTCGAAACGCCTTAATTTATTTATAACCGGTAATAAATTCAAAAGTAAATCCAGACTGAATTAATTTAAAAGTATTAACGGATTCGCGGTTCATGTTTCAATTAAGTCTTTGATATGCTTAACAAGGATGTATTATTGGGAATTAAATATTTTCTGAACAAGAAGAAAAACGGTTATAAAATGAAATGACAGGTTCATGTCCAAAGTATTTTGAGCAATTTAGTAATGTATAAATGTTGAAGCTATGATAAAGACGTATCGAAATAAAATTGACATCTGTGCAAGTGGGTCAGATCATGATAAAAGGCCAAGAAAGAATTGAGACTTTTTGCATGATTGGTAATTTAGAAAGAATATGTGCACTCAAAGATAGGCACTTGATTTGCTCAATAGGATACACCCTAATCGACAACCTATTAACTAAGCAAGTGATAAGCGAATTCAAAATTGGGGGAATTTGGACACCTTCAAGATCTTCATAAGTAAGAACAAGATCATTGAACATTTTGTTAGAAGTACACCCAAATTCGCGTTCCAAATGTATGAACGTTGGAATACACTATTAATAAGGTAGCATCCACTTCATCGAGTGTGTCAAAATAACACCGCAATTGCTGTCACGAATAACCCTATACCTGAAGACAAAAGTGCCAAGCTGCAGATACATAATCCTCTCCAATAACTTTGCCATAATGGAGAATACTAATAAAAGCCAAAAATCAGATCAGATTAAAGCGCTACAGAGCCATAAAATAATCCACAGGTAAAGTCACCAAGTCTTACCAAGAATACGGTACCACTATCAGAAGACCACACATATTCTTGAACCAATCCAATCGTTTGTCAAGAACGACCTCCAAAATTTGAGTCAATCGAAGGATCGTTAGCAAACAATGTTAAGGGATACTTGGACAACACTAGTGTTATTCAAGTGTTACTAGTAGTGTTCTGTGTGGTGCATATCTACCAGAGTGCGGCATCTAATATTATTTTCCTTCAGAGATTTTCCTGAGGATGGCAACCTAGTTGACGAAATACTTATCCAGAGTTATTCACTCATCAAGGTGGTAACGGTATTTTTTATTTTTAGGTACTTATAATGTAACATAAGAGACGCACACCATCAATATAATACACACTCCACAAAATAACTATTAACTATCGAAATTTGTATTTTAAGAATTATTGAATGCCAGTTTGTAATTGGTGAATTGTTTAATTTTTATAATTATTATATTCGTGTTATGTTTTAAGGATATAATACCCCTGAAAACTCGTTACTACAATCACCGTCTCAGATTTGTTCTCCCTCTACATCATAACCATTCGAGGAACTAATATCTAAGCAAGTGACAAAAGATGTATGTGCAGCTATACGGTATTTGATTTAAACAATTTTCTGTATTTTACATGCGAATATTACAGTATATTTAGAAGGGATGGGACAAACGGCTATTTTCAAATAACCGTTATCATCATTTTCCAATAAAAGTTATTCTAAACATCTCCCGTTATTATCGTTCTAGGCACTTTGGATATGCAATACATAATAGCTGTGCGATATAATATTATAATAACTTAAGATAATTTTTGAAAATGAAAATAATTCTTTATTATTTTAAGATGAAATATCGTTTCAAGCCCAATATCATTACAATTGTCACCTTGAAACAATTAGATATTTTAAGGGATTAATACCATTACAATTAGCGCCCAGAACGTGGAATTTTTTTTTAATTATGACATTATTCAAATTCTAAAGAAAAAACTCAAGGGCTAAAAACCAACACAGTTGGCGCCCAACGTGGAGCATTATTTCACGGATTAACACCATATCAATCGGCGCCCAACGAGGGGCTTTGTTAGATTATTTTAAGGAGAGCGACACAACCTTCTCCGGCAACGGCTGAAAAGCTGGATCTTCAAGTTTTTCACGCGAGGATCTCAGATCTCTGCGTCCTGATTGGTTAATGGCTCTGTCAGGTGATATTTTCCGTAAAAACCTGATCGACTAATGTCCCTAAATTAAAAATTTATTTATTTATTTTCTAAACTAATGTTGATGGTGTAATTATTGTTGCTCGTACTATATATACTAAAATCTACTTTTTCCCTTTTAAATCCTTTAGATTGACCGAGATTGTCCACCTGTCAGTTAATATATTAAATTCAAGATTTAATACATTTAAATGTTCTTTCTGTGCCGGATTTGAACGGATATCACCCAGGAATATTGATTATCCTCGTTTGCCCCCAATTTCCTGAAGAATCTGTACATTTACTCCCTTAACGACGCTTTCATAGATTTAAATATCTCTTCCATACTAATTTGTTATCTCTCTCAATTATTAAGTTGATTTATATAAACACAAACATCTAATACACATATGCTATTAATTATTCATTTCGTCAGTTGCGAAATAGCGACCCCTTATAACTGGACTCCTAATACCAGCACGATGTTGTAATCAAGTACGCATGATCAGATTACCGCTCGCGAGATTCACCATATAATGAACAGAATCGAAAAACCGGAAGTACGCCAAATCGGGTCGTTTCGTCAGTTGCGAAATAGCGACCCCTCATAACTGGACTCCTACGGCCAACACGATGTTCCAATCAAGTACACGTATGATCAGCTTACCGCTCGCGAGACTCATCATATAATGAACAGAATCGAAAAACGGGAAGTGCCTAACATTCTTTTTTTGATTTCCTTTTCTTGTAATTTTCAGAAATAACGGACATATTTGCCTATATTACAAAATATGTGACTCGCAATGGGTATATAATTATAGAAAGACATCCTACCATTTCCCCAGAAACTTAACCTTGCAAACTCTCACTTAACATGAGAATCATTTACAAAGTATTATTTGAGCGTGACTTTATCATAATTAATAGGCAAGGATTAATTAAAATATTAAAATGAAGACATTGAAGCACATACACGCAGACGCACATTTACATTTTATTAAAACACTAAATATTGTTTGCTAATAGCATAGTCTAAACTTTCGTGATTACGTAAGCATCTGCTGCATCCATTAAAGTGAAACTATTAAGAAGTTGCCATATTAAATTGCAGAATAAAAGTTTCGTTTCGCAGAGGAGCCATTCTTAGGCATTCTTACGATGTTATCTAAGTGTAATCACGTGTATACAAATTATATGTATGCCAATTACAAGAAGGTCTTTATATTACTTACGTACGTAGGCACATAGATGTAAAAGCTGTCTGTGTCTCACTATTAAAAAGAAAAAGGTTGGTATGTGCGTGATTACTATGTAAATACGTAGGTAACCTATCTGATATGCTCGATTCAAAGCAAGCATTAGAAGATGTAAAATTTATTCAAGGAAAACTTGATACTTGATTAAATGTGTTATTTGCATAAATATCTAAACTCACAAGCAATTAGGACAGCAAATTAATATTTATACACTAAAGTTGCAAAAAAAAATTCTCTTCATTAATACATGTCGTTTTTATTTTTTTATTTTTTTTATTACACTTCCGATATACGGGGTGATTCAAAATAAAAATAAAAGCATTGTTAGATATTAACTTTACAACGTTTAAAGCACAAATCAGACAAAAAAGGATTTTTTTTTATTTGAAAGAAAAAATTTTGACGTACAAAAATTAGTTAGTCCGGGCCTGATGCGAGGGGACAACAACCTGCTGTATAGCAATGAACACACTATATAGATTCTGCTTTCTTAGTAAAAGTATTATTATACCTTTGATGGTGACATAATGAGGTCATGGTGACATAATGATGGTCACATAATGAGAATCATGTGGCTTAACCACATAACCTAATACTATTGTTTAAGTCGTTTAAGTTGAGTAGTGGGATAAACTTGGTAGCAAAACACAAAGCCTACTCCAATTACGAATTCAATTGATCGATCAATCCAGACTGGCATTATTCCATTTGAAAATTAATAACGAATGTCGGAAAATGTGTTTGTTGCACTGATGCGACAGTGCATAATCTGACGCGAAATGCATAAGTAGCATAGTTTACATTACTTCAGTAAAAAAAATCCCTTTTTCCCTTTCTATAGATAAAATTCCCTCGGTTTGGCGACACTGTCCCAAATGACCCGGTCTCACGCAATCTTTTGATGCACTTACAAAAAAACTAACTGCAGGCATCTGGCGATTGGGATGAGCGTCATTATAAAGACGTAACACTTCCCAGGCGTTCCCATTAGTACGATCATACATGAAAAGCACGTCGACGCAATGGATGTTAAAGTAAACAGACATAGAGAAAATTCATAAAATTGGGCACTAACCAGGTAATGTCAACCACAAACTGTATGAATAACGGCACATCTGTGTCGACTACTATAAAAAATGCAAGTTTTTGCGAAAGAAAAAAAAAGGTAAGGGAAAAAATGCACATAAGCTACAAAAAGGAATAAATCTCCGTATCTGCTATAGACTTTTCTGCATACTTTGGGCTATTCTACCCCCCTCAACGTTTAATTTCATTTTTTTAAAAGACTATCCTCGTCAAAAATCCTTGATAGTGCAACGTCGGCCAAACACATCTTTGAAAACCTCCGTTAATTACCTAAGCGAAATGATATTTCCAAATGATAATTTCTTTTTTCAGGGTCGAAAATATTAAAGCAATTGTGAAGAAAGCATAGAATTTATCCTTTGCAAATTGCTACTTTCTATGTGTATATTTTATAAACATTTATATAGTATTTACGATCGCATACAAAATACCAAAATAGAACCAAATAAATCATCGTCGCCTCTTCACCAAATCGAGAATTCGAAAGTTGTTTGCGTACGATAAAAATCGTGACACATCTTCTAATACAAAACTAGAAATGCTACGGTCTACAATTTAGAGACGAGGTGGAGATGAGCACAGCGATACCTTGGCTACATTACACATGAACGTTCACCAATGCTAGCCACTCCGGGCAACGTGCATCGAAACCACGAAAATAAAAATAAAACTCGAAGGGCAACAACACAATGTAAACTTACCTTAGTTTTCCGGATAATATCCGATGTTTAATCACAGTATCTTAAGGCACAAAGACACACACGGTTTTCGTACAGTCAAAACATTATTTCGGAATTAAAACAGGGTGAATTAAACGGCTATCACGCGGTTAAACACGGCGACGCACACGAATCTATCGAAACAGAGGACCACGATACCAGACAGACGCGGACCAGCCGGTTGTCTCATGCTACTACGGCCGTTCAGATACAACAATTCTTCGCCAAATCCGGTCGGGCCATTGGACGACGGCCGGTCTCTGTTCGACGTGCGGTTGGCCGAGTTGCGCACGCGCAACCTGTCTGACTAGTTCTGTAAATTGCACTTTTTTGCGACCGTATTCGTATGTTGGGACTCGGGAGAATGCAAGAGACGCGACACCGATAGAATAAGCATATATTTAAAAAATAAAAAAAGCCTACAATACACAATATATAATAGGAGAAAACAAGTATTTTTCTTAGTGCGAAGTAAGGATACTTCAGCGTTATAAAAAGTTAGGAAGAATACTTGTTATACCCTTTTTAGCCCGTGCTTTATCTTTACAAATATACAGTGAACACCTAAAGGTTGGAATAAATTCATTTAAAATCCAAGTGTTTTTTCTCGAAGAAACGCTGGGATCCCTGGATTTTTGATATTTATTAAATTTACAATTTACAATAAACAACAAAAAATACACATAACGGTGTTGTGGGCCTCCTAGTATTTTCCTTCTAGTTTGTTCTTCAATATCTGTTGAAGTTCCTTTTTAAATTTATGGTATGTTAATTCTTGTATGTGCTTCGGTAATTTGTTATACATTTTTATTGCAGTTGTTGTTAATGCTTGGGTATAGTTATGGTGGTTGTATTTATCGGTTCTCAAGTGCGATAGTCTGCGAGTTTTGTAATCATGTACAATGACTCAACCTGAAATAGAGACTATATATATTTTATAAAGAAAATGCAACAATATTATCTAAACACAAAAAAAATACAATAACAATAATATAAATAAAACA
>JARFOC010018254.1:0-10306 GCA_031763485.1 Osmoderma eremita
GTTGTATGCCTTTCCTTTTCTTGGGTTTTTTTGGACTTGATAATGAACCAGTTTGTTGCTCCTGTTTTATATTATATCTTGTACGCTCTGAGCAACCTAAAGTTTTACTTTCTTCTTGAACGGCAGCACTCACATTCATAGTTTTATTAAAATAATTTAAAACCTGTGCAATCATACACTTCTCCTTCAGCCTAAATTTTTCTCCCTTACGCCGCTTTCTCCTTACAGGCTCCATTAATGCAGTGAAAACTGTGATTAAATGTATGGGTTAAGACGATCTATAGCAAGTCTTTTTGTCTATATTATATGCAATCTATACAGCGTGTCCAAAATAGAAATATTTACGTATGTGTCATTGGTATCTTGAAAACTTGGTCGCTTAGATACGACAAGGGAAATTATGTTTATAAGGATTTTCTAATATTTGAGGTGTTGGTAATCGTATCAAACAATTCAAATATTTTTAGCACCTTAAAATAATATCGTACGATGTTCGGATAACTAATTTCAAGAAGAAATAACCCTTACGCTTTGAGGAATTCGGCTAAGATAAGCATCGTTAGCTAGAATCTAAAGAAGTTAAAACCTACTACAGCCTCCTTGTTTCCTATTCAATAGGCCAAAGTTTCATGCATTAATGTTTGGGAGGCCTATAGTCTTCTCTGTCGAACCGTTATTGCTTTGTTATCAATCACTTTCTATCATAATAAATTAATAATGTTTCTATATGTAGCAATGTTTCAATCATCTCTTAACAAAAAGAAAAATTTAAATGAAACCAGCTAATATAAAAATTGCGAAAGAACAGGCTTGTCTTATACCATAATGCGTTCCTTTCAGCATTTAACGATTCAATTTAGAACTGCATTAAGAATATGCAACGGCATTAATAATTTGGAGGTGACCCACTTTAATTCACATGTCTTTTATGTAAATCTAACGTCTAAAGTTGCTTAAACGCGCTAATTGCGGTACGACTGGATTTAAATAATATCTGCCATCCTTGGCATTATTTTTTCTGAACAAGAAATTACGCAAAATATATCTCTTCGAACGTAGTTACATTGACCTTTTACAAGAAACAAGAAAATATATAAATAGTTACGCAACATCTCCAAACCGGATTGTATATGTAGATGAAATTAGGTGTAACTCTCGCTCCGCGGGTGTATTTTTTACAAGTTCATTGCTGAATTAGCATAAGTTAAATATTTGGATATCCCACGTCAAAAAGAAAATTTTTACGAAGCATTGTCCTTGTTGTATGTTCATATACAGACTTTGAATGTGAAAGTTACCTAGATTCGTTGTAAATCATAGGCAAACTTCAGGCAGCTCAAAGGGATAACTTCACGATTATCATAGCCGTGCCTGAATAGTAATATAAAATTGGATGTGTTAATATTCGATGCATCATTATAATCGTCAATCAATTCGTAATTATTATACGAGACCAACTCTGGGCGGTTGATAAATAGATTGATAATAGAAATTTAATTTTCCGATAGTTGCCCCACATTGGGCGCCAAATATTTATGCCGTGTATCAAAGTAACAGATAGATTCTAACCTAATTCTCACAAAATTGTACCAACTATGAAAATCAAAATATCTTAGGTAGGTGTTCGCAATGGAAGTTTTAATTAATTTAAGTAGAATCATTCTATGTCGTCCAAAATAGAGCTTTCGTGTTATACTTGTCTTGTTCCGGTAATTTCTTATAAAACCTGAAGACGATTCACAGTACCGATCTCTGGTTATTATCCATCATATTGTTGTTCCGGGTAAAATGTCGTCAGCATTTTTTATGTTTGGAAGATCAAAGTGTATTAAACAAAACACGTGTACTTGCGTATGTATGTACAGAATTTTATTTCTCGTTAGTAATATCGTATATGCGTTGAATTTAAATCATTATTTTAAACTTAAATACGCTCAGAATTCCAAGTAAGAAAACACTTTAAATACTGAGCAATACATGAATAATGACTGTTAAAACAATGGCAGAAATCCCTAGTGCCAAATGGAAATCGTTTACTCTCCTAGTAGGCGAACTGGAATTCCCCCACGTTCTTATTTGACGACTTGTGTTAAATTTACTGACCGAGATGTGGAATATGTAAACATTAGGATCTCGGAAGTGAATTTAGTATTCTTAGAATTTCGCGCGGAATATGCCGATTCATTAAGCACATTTTTAGAACTGCGTGCAACTCTCTTGTTTATCCTAAGTGACGTTGATGGCTTAAATATTTGCCTTGTAATTGGAGGAAACATCTTTTTCTTTTTTCTGCTAATCCCCAGCTTGTGAAGAATGGTGTTTGGAATTTGAAACATATTTCAAGGACAATGTGAATGTGCTTATAAACACTCAACGCCCAGATATTACCCAGTAAGTGTTTAGATTCCATAAACATGATCGAACCTGGGTATTATCGAAAATTCCTTCAATCTCGCGAAATTTATCACGTATAGATTCAAACTAATAAAAACAAGTTCACGTTGTTTCAAAAGATTTCCTTAAGGTTAATAACGGCCGATTCAGACAACCATGTATGCATGTATTACTTCTGTTCATTTCAGCGATACCTGTGAAATTCTTCCCCCTAGCAATAAGTGGGCTTCCATTGACAATTATTCTCTATAACTGTTTACGGCGCAGTAGTTTAATACTAGCGTATTTTTAATATGCATATTATACATTCTATTTTGTTCCATGGTCGGTTACTGACATTTGTATAAATTTTAGGATTTGTGACCGTTTCGAATATTCCCTTTTCGTGCGTTTCACAAAATTTTCCCCTTTCGGGCATTCACTTTATAGATGGGAAGTGAATATGTTTTTGAATTCTCGTTTCGTGCGTCAATTTTATATTTTATAGTAAATAGGGAAAATTAAAACAAAAAAGTTCCTTTAACTCTATGTAGAGTAAGTTATACAATACTTAATTAGAATTGAAAGTAAATTATCTATAATTTTACAATATATTTCAGCTTGTCCAAGTGTCACTAAGATTTTGTCTATTTTCAATTAGGTCACTTACAACTATTTTTAACCGCCTATCTAATTCACAGTATTTTTGCTCTTTTAGGGATACTTATGTACACACAATTTTGTAGGAAAACAGTATTATAATAGTGCATTTCTTCCTGAAGAACTTTCATTAATTGAAATTTATTGGGATGTGCTTTTCCGAATCGTCTGTTGAGTCTGTTATGCCATCCTTCTACAGAATTTGTAGTCCGATGACATTCTTCATCGCAAGTCCGTATTCGGCGAGAATTATCAATCCATTGATCAACAAAATAATCGTTAAATTTACCAATGGCTTCATCGGTACGAGAATTTTCCATTATACAGAGCCAACTATCTATAACTTTATCTTCTGGCAGATGAGCTAATGCAGCACACTTGCTTATGTGATTTCTTACTTCCTCGTATTCCTTACACAAGTTTGTTAGACCTAAATCCTGTATTTTACGCTAAAGGGCTTGATTAAAATGAAAGTTACATCCTTTGATAACTGTAGCCGGAAAAACTTCTTCTACAGCATTAATTGCGGCAACTTCAAAATCCAAAATAAATTTTTTTGGTAAGAAATTCTTGATTTTATTTTTTTATAAGAAGAAAAGTCGTTGATACGTGACCTCTTTCTTGTCGGGTAGCAGGGCATATACGGCAGGAATTATGTTTTTTCTTTCTTCCGTACTACCAAAATCCAAGTGAATTGTATATAATTGGAAAACATTGAACTACAGCTTTTAAAAGTCCCATCGAATAGGAAGCAAGAACCTCCTGCTAATAAATTACTTCCGTCCATTGCAAACACAAGAATCCTGTCTTCAATACCATCGTTAATTATGACATACTCTTTCATAAACTCGGGGACCTCTATATCTTGTCGTTTTTTCGGAAACAAGCTAATGCCTAGCGATTTGTGTTGCTCATTGTATAATGCATGTTTCACTGATGTAATGTGTCGAATATTTGTAAAGAAATCCAAACCTCTGTCCTCAGCAACCATCATCTCTTGCTGATATATTTGCGATACTGGTGTCATTTCTTCTCTTGGTCTCTTTTTGGCTTTATATAAACACTTATCGACTTCATTTTTTGCAATATCTAGAACACAGTTAGGGCTTTTCTCACCTGTAACTTTTGATTTTACTTCATCAGTAACAATCGCTCCTGGGCAGTTCCTGTTTATGCAAGTTCATCGAAGAGTTTTTGTCTTTAAATTGAACTTGTGTCCAGAATACAGAATGACTGGTTTTCCACGTTTTGATTTTATCACTTCCATTACAAACATCCTAATAATAACGTTACTGTACTTAAGAGATTTCCTAAGAACTAATTTATTTTAGTAATAATGCAATATTTTATATCATCCCTATATTGGTGGAGTTTATTCTAAACATTTATTCCTTATGCAGTTACAAGTAATTATAAATTTACAACAAATTGATTCTTGATCCGTTAACGACCCATTAACAATCCCTTAACAACTTTCACCTCTTATGCAAGTGATTATATATTCAAACCTATACCTTAATTCCTAGTCTAGTTTCATGTAACTATAATTCTTAATCCCTTGACGAGATCAATAATTATCTCTTAATAGAGGCTTAATGCTTTCATTGGTTTCTGCAAATTTTACGTAGGAAATGGGATTTAAGAAAGAGTAATACAATTTGGACTCCCCAAACGGGAAGACACGAAATTTGAGTACACAAATATTTAAATATTTTTGCTGTTATGTTGAAAGTACGGTATGCGCCAAAATATACAGTACTGGATGTCGCGCTGTTCTTCATGTCTGCATATCGGCATATTGTTGTATGTGTTCGTAAAAATGCAAAGAACATTGTGCTGTGAGGTTAGAGTTGAACATGGGTCTAACGACGGAGTGTTTGAATATATACTTGACCACCATGAACAGTGTTTACAGCGCAATGGCACACATTTTGAACATGTATACATTAATATATGTATTGCTCCAGTAATGCGCCCCAGATGTTGGTTAGATTGTAAAATATCTTAAAGGTAAATAATTCTTAAACTTGTCCTAAATAAACAGTTAAGAAACATCATAAAATATTTTAGAAATGAGCATTGTTTTCGGTTACAGGGTGACATATATACATTTGTTAGGTATAATTCGCCATAGTGTACCTGATACTTTAAATACCATATTTATTAAAACAATTAAACGTATAATAGTAACAATTAACAATGAATGTTTTAAAAATAGGGCATTCAAATCATATCTTATTAGTGATGCTTGTATTTAGCATTCCATAACTGTGAATTATGGGTAGAATGTGGAGTGGTGGCAATCTTTGCGATTGTTTTAATCACTTTAAAGCAAACAGTTACCTAAGTGTTCAATTGAAATTTATTATTTTGTGATAAAAAAAAGAACAAAGAGTTTTTAATTAAGTTATAATTATGAGATTAAAACTGGAGGGGGAAGCACATCTGAAAGATATATATATATCTTCTACAATTTATAGATGTCAGTTTTAACATGTTTTTCCTATATTTCCGTTAATCGATTGCCACACAATTGGGTAAGACTTATTTATCTTTCATAGGAATTTTGCCTTGGCTAGACTTTATTATTTTTTTCGCAATTGTTTGGTCGAATAGATTTAATTCTATGGATGCATACTCTGAAATGTATTTTCTTTCATATTCTAACAATTCTCTGAAATTAGTTTTTCTTTTGGATTTATTAAATAACTGGCTCCAAGGAAGAAAATCTTGCATACATGTGGAATTAAAGACGTTATATTTTACTACAAATATCCGATGTTATTAAACCGTAGACATATTGATTACAGCGCCAAACGGGTACAGCTTAGCTCATATGATTTGAGACGTATTTCTTTTTCTTAATGACGTCCAAAGATTATTTTGAAAAATAATAATTAAAAAGCTTTTACAAATCAGTGGAATACGAAAGTGAAATTCAATCAATGTTTTATTTATCTGTTTTCACCAAGAAAGACTATTATTTAACATTGAGAAAGTAATATTCTAGCGTGAATCATTTCCATATTTATGCTGTATTGAGTGAATCTCTTAGCTGTATTACTATTTGCTACAGGGATTCTCTCAGTGCTATGTAGTGTATTTCTTAATAATACAACGGGTATATTGGGATGTTATTAGGTGGATTTCATATAGACTGACAATGAATAAACATTAAAGCTCAGACACGTACAGAACCTTAAAATCGGTCGTCCTATGACCGCGATACAATGGGCATTAAACGAAATAAAATTCCTTTATTCACAAGGAAAAACATTAGCGGCTTTATTAACCCGGAACATAATAACGCAGATAATAGAATTGAGGCTTTGTTACAGTGTTAGCAGCTTGGAAATAGCTTTGATTTCTATAATTATTTCTCGTATTCGTGTTTAATGAGTCGTTTTCTTTATCAACGTTTCCGTGGATGCCCCAAGTTCGTTCAGTCCGGCTCCTCGTGCCTGGGTCGAATTAATAATATTCGGTTTCTGTGTCAAGATGAACGGTAATCATTTTTTTAAAACTACTTTAAATTCTGGTCGAGGGCACTGCCCCCTGCGAGAAAGCAACTAACCTTGACTCGCATTTGTATCTGTCTTCGCGCTAATGAAGTTGAACTATGAGTAAAATAGTATCATTAAAGGCACTCATTGTTCAGGTACTGGGAGATTTAAGAACTGGCAACTCCATAGAAACCAAGATATAACCAATATATACGTATTGAAAAAAATTAAACAATTAAAGAACTCGGGGGGGGGGAGGGGGGAGGGCAACTAGATTTTTAATCCAAATCAGTGAATGCGGTAATTTAGTAATATATTATCGGGTAATAAATTTATTTATTTTCCTTGAAACTATTTTGTAAGCTCTCTTAAAATTTCAAACGCAGTGTCGCAATGCTTTAAAATCCTCTAAACCAATGTCTCTGTTAGCTTGTAATGGCCATCGCTGGACGTCCAAATCATAATGGCACGTGAATCAATACTATTTACAAGTTCATTAAACAAGAATTGAGAAATTTTTAGCAACTTCTCGTCGCGTACCACATTGTTTATCGCTTCTTCCCAGTTAGAAACAAAAAATGTAATAATATATAATAATACATGTGGGAACAAATCGTTGCTATGTCATAAAGTTACTTCACCATTAACCTGTACAATTGCTGCATGGATGAAAGTGTGCGAAACTTTTGTTGGAGGGTATTTAACGGTAGTCGTCGTTTCTTCCCACTTTTCCAATACGTAACGGCGTTGGTTTTGTATTCTAAGTTAAAATACCCCCTTCTGGTATACACTCTTCTTCTTCAACTTCTATTGTTGTTTGTATCCTAATGCAGAGACTTAATACTGCGGCCTTGAGGCCTATTGTATCACTCTACATTAGGTTTGTGTAAATATATATTGTGTGTGTGAAGTGTATGGGTTGTTACTGCTTCTCCTCGACGTAAGAGGGCAGGCAGTGTTGATTTATCCTCAGCCCTGAAGGGTACCGGAAAAGGTACCGACCACCCTTGCTGCAATCGGCTTTATAAAAATCGATTGCCGCAACGGAGATTCGAACCATCAACATCCGCCACAAATGCCTAGAGCTCTTACCACTGCGCTATCGCGATAAATTGGAGAAGAGTTAGACAAATATTATGATGAATCCCCTTCTTCCCATGGAATAATTTGTAATTGGTTTACTGCTTTCAATACTGGTCATATGAGCACAGATTGTGCTGAACGTCCGGGGCCTTCGTTTACAGTAACTTTTTCGGAAATGATTAAGTCCTTTGTAAAGAGCGACCGGTAAATGAAATTATTCGAGATAACCAATGCCATAAACATCTCAACCGAACTGCTACACAATATGTCAACATTTAAATGTGAAAAAGCTAACTCCAAGATGGGTGCGCGCTTACTCACTGTTGACCAAATGCGAATTCGCATTGCAATTTCAAATGACGGCTAAGTTCAAACGAGAAGAACAAAAACTCAGTCAAAACAACTGATTTCTTCTGGTGAAGGTATTTCAAAGAAGGAAAAACCGGTTTTTTTCGGCCAATAAGACTGTGGCCACAATTTTTAGGGATTCTAACGGCGTAATCTTTACTGATTATTTGCAGAAGGCAAGGACAATGACTGGTCAATATTATGCTGACGAATTGACACGTTTCGATGCCGAACTGAACTTGTTCAAGAAAACACGTCCTCCGCTACTATTGTTCCTCTCCTCCAAACTCCAAATACATCTTCGGTTCCTCCATAAATTCCTCGTCATATCCTTCTTTCCCACGCTTCCAGTTTGCTTCTTGGCCCTTGGCCGAATTACTGTCGTATACAAACGCAACTTACAATTAGCTACCAACTAGCCGATGATTCATACTGTCGTCAATACTCCTATATAAAATACGTAAGCAGGAATTGCATCATTAAGGTTCACGTTTATGGTAAGTACCAGAAATTGAATTGAACACATATCACCCATGTTTCCAGCTCAACCTAGTGAACAAACAAGAAATACATAAAACTCATAATTGTATAGAACATTGTAGGCGGCTCGAAATACGTAACTGTTCTAAGAAACTCCAAAGGAAACTTAGTACGTTAGTTACAGCGAATTAGGGAACTGGTCGGTGACACATTTATACATTTTTATAAGCACGGTGCGTATATAAAATTGTTGTATATTCGACTGCTTCTAAAGCGCTGCTATAACTTCACTATGTAGACCCATGCGTGTTTGTGAACGTTACAATTGTTCCGTAGATACACTATTTAATGAGGTGAGAGGCATGATAACGATTAACATGGAAGCTGACAGATGCATATCTTTCACCGATTTACTAAACCGTGACCAGCTCCAGCGACCGCGGACTTTTCACGCTTCGCTGCTGTGGCAATTTCGAATCGCTTTGTTCCAATAATTAGCTAATAAGGAGCACGTGAATTGGATTAAATTTCTGTTTCGATGATAGTAAATCCGAAGTAATTTTTTTTGTTTCGGCAATATGGGAAATGTAAAAAAGGGAAAAGACCCACGCATGATTATACAACAACTTCACAGTTGCGAATACATAAACAAAAAAGTTTGCGCGGAATTATAGAAATCTCAATATTGTATACGGATAGTGCGGCGTATTTGAATATTTAAATGTGTATAGAGGGAGTACGAATTTTGACGTTAGAGCTTCCCAGTAACAAACCCGGCGATCGACAAAGCAGGGCAACTAAGTCAAACTCGATTATTTGTCAATTTGCCCGAATCGAATTAGTGACTTTAATTGACGTAAAAATTGAGTTACCGCTCAACAGTAAGCGATACTTCGTATTGTCTATTAACAATAATTTAGAGCCGGCAATTCCATTACCACGCAAACAGGTTTCCACCCAACCGTCCTCTAGTCGATGCGCCTTTGTCTAGCGCGGTACTTAATCAGCCCACAGCCACCCCCGAAAACTTTGAGCAAATTAAATCATGCTTTGAACTCCGAGTCCGTCTTTGTCAACCGAGTCCGTATCTTGAGTCAAATGACCGCCTCCAAACAATACCCCTAACCCATTTATTAAACTACGTGTGCGTCTATTCAAATATGATACATAAGATGAATATCTCAAATGGAAATCTTAAGAGGACTGCTCTGCTATATAATTAATCGTAAGATGCAACTTTCTGATTTTTGCAGCTACAATACGTACGAGTTTATTAAACTTTCGGCACTCCAGTCGCACGATGCTGTTTTTAATGTTATAACTGCGTTAGGATGTTTTCATGCTTCCATAATTCCGCGTTATACCGAAACCGGCAGAAAGTTCATTAAGAAACAAAAGCAAAAGTCGTTGTATTTACAAACATTACAAGAACACGGATTACGAAAAGGTTGCGAAGCGGTGAAACTTATACCAGCGATATTATACTCATTAGAAAAGAAGAAATTGTTTTATGAAAATTAGAAAGTAAATTTTGACATTAATATTTTAACCACTTTGAAGCACTTTTGATAAGGTGTCATCGAGTTTTGTTTTCATACAAGAATCATTTCAACATTATTTATTTCGATAAAAGAACAATTTTGCTTGAATTACTAGCTTAATGTACTTTTTCAATGCTATTGCAAATACTGCAGTATAAAAATTTTACTTTGTATTAATTACTCATTTGAATTCATTGAAATTATGGAGGGAGTACCGGGAATTATACAACATAACGCAAGAGAAGAAATTACTATAGTGGAAGTAGAACAAGCAATAATGAGACTAAAGAACGGAAAAGCAGCGGGGTATGACAACAT